>PVKM010027446.1:0-18759 GCA_004027735.1 Carollia perspicillata
CGTCGAAGCATCGCCTAAATTACTAAATTACTTTAGCAGTCTAACTGCTTAAATGTGTCAGAAAGAGAAAAACCATGCTGGCCACAGAGCTCCTGGATGTGGGCATGAGGCTCGGATCCCAGCACTTATGTGCAGACTCGGGAGCAAGAGAGCAGATGAGTACTGGACCTGACTCAACGCAAGGCAGCCTCATCTAGAAGATGATCTGAAAGACCAGGGATGGAAAGAACACCCTGAAGCCACTCTTCTTTCCCAAAAAACTGAGGACTAACGACAGTAAAATTATAAAGAAGAGGTCTTAGTGGGGGCAGCTGAACCAAAGCAAAGCCAGTAAGTGGCTCAACACTTCAGTACTTCTGAAATGACCTTTGGGGTATGTCCTACTAGCTATTTTGAGTTGGAAGACGGTCCTGATGGCAGAGTGCCATGTTTGTGAAAAGTATTTGTAGAGCAAAAGTAAAATGTTGTGTTTGTTGGAGAGAGAAATAGTTTAAAGTTGGCTACTTCAATGATGGACAACCATGGCTTTATCTTTGATTTTTATTATAAGAAACAAGGAAAAGGCACAGGAAAACTTGGGTTTCCTAGGCAGCAAAATATTGGTCCTACTCTTGGCTCCACCACTAGAAACTTGCTATGCGTCACCTTGGACCAGTCGGCGCCTCCCTAAATCTCAGCTCTCTCCTCTTCCCTAACGTACACTGGGAGGATCAAGATAGCCACGTAACAGAGCCACTGGGTCAGCAGCTGAACAGTTTGCCCCGAGGCCCATCAAAAGACCGCCTTCATTCAGATCTCCAATCAAATGTTCCTCCCTCAATTTCCCTGAATACCCTACATAAAATAGACGCTCCCAATCAACTCTTTCACCAGCTCTCTATCCCCCTTTATTTTTCTTCACAGCCATTACCTCCTCGTGAAATTATGCACTATGCCCATTAGAGAAAGCTCTGTAAGAACTCAATATTATGTATGCCCAGACCAATGGTTGGTACATAGACGTGAATGAATTAAAATTAGTTGTCATAAGACCTTATAAAATAATGAGTCCCATACAAACAGGACAGAAAATTCCGGGTTGAGGTTATGTTGGCCAATCCTGTGAAAGAGTGTGGATGACAGCCACCTCCAAATGTCAACATTTCTCCTAGTCATGAGCATCTTCCAGTTTGAACCTCCACAACTATGACTGTGCTCTTCTACTGTTCATTTAAATGTATAATAGGAGCACTTTTATACTTTTCTATTAATATCTTGCCTAATATACAGCATGGTTCACACTTGAAGTTCCTTTCATTTAGAGATGCAGGTTATATATTAACAGAATCAGTCAGTCCCAACAGGGTGACTTCTACTGATTAGTCTGCTCAAGCCGGAAGGTAGGGAAGATGGTTTTACCTGTACCGAGTACAGCCTTCATTTTAAAGTAGTCCATTCTTTTTTCTCCTTGTTCCCCATATTCATTGTTTGATTTTTTTTCCTTACTCACTATCTTTCTTTTTTTTTCCATAGTCTTTTAAGCTGTTCTCTTCTTCCTCATTATCTATCCTCTTGCTACCTTGGTAGCTAAATGCAGGTCAAATGTGGATTTTAAAAGAGTCTGGCATAGTCTTTGAGGGCTAACTACCTGTGGGAAGGAAAGAGACTGGAGAAGGAGTGTGAGAGCTGCCAGATATGAAAGCCTTGGCAGATGCTCCGTGCAGCTACTGAAAAAGTGTTCTGTCCTTTGGTTGTAAAACAGTGCTCTTGGGCTTACTAGTCCCTTCCTCCCCCTTCACAAGACAACCACAGAAACTGCCTGTATCTTCTGACAATCTTAGAGTCGTTGGATTTTAGAACTGGGCTGGATCTTAATGCTCGCCCACCCTAATACCCTCCAATTTACAAATGAGGAAATAGAGGCCAAAAGAGGTTAAGTGACTTGCCAAGGGTCACAGAATTAATGACTTGACAGGGTACAGAGATTCAGATCTGATCGCCAGAACAGAGCCCTGAAGAAAGTGTGTCAGAAAAACCCAAGAAATTGTACAGGTTTTTGTCATCAGAAATGAAAGAAAGGATAACCAACTTAAAAGAAAAACTGGGAAAGGAACACCAAGTGATTCAAGTGTAAATCGATCCTTGACTTAGAATATTTTCAAACCGCCTTTTCTTTTCTTTTTCTTTTTCTTTTTGTAAGGAAATAAGCATGTGTTGTTTAAGGGGAAAATAGGCTGAAGCATTGGAAGGTGGTTGTTTTTTCCCCCCAAATCTTGCATCCATTTATTTTCTTATTTTTGATCGTTTTTCACGTAATGAACGCTTAGTGACTATTGCATTGCGCTGACCTCTACTGCTGCCTTCCAGTAATGGAAAGCAGCTGATTTTAATGTGCTGGTGCGTTAGTGTGAAGGAGGTTAAGGCTGTGTTTGTGTGCAATCAGGTTAAGATTGGCTCCAACAGGAGAACAATCCATACATATGTTGAAAAGATCTGAAAAATGCCTGTATTCCCAACCTGATTACGACTTACATTTTTGCATGGTTTGTCAAAGCAGATCACTAAAATCAAATCAAGATGTAAAATGGGATGAAGTGGTTTTCTTCTCCATTCTTCCATTAATCACCGTGACCTACTGAAGAAAGGAACTTTTTGCTCCCCCACCTGAGGCAAGGTGGGATACTACGCTAGAAGTTATGCCAATTTTTATCAGTTGGTACTCAGGTTCCTAAATTAATTTGCTACATTTTAATTTGCTACATTTTGGAATAGAAGTTATTTTGTTGCAGAGTAATTTTCCATCGACAATTCTATTGTAGTTCCCTTTTTATAAAACATAAAACAATAAAACAAATTTTCATGTAACAGTTTAGACTTGCTAACTCTCAAGGTTATATAAAAATTGAATTTACAAAACTGAAAATGTAGATTTGGGGATTAGAACAATAGCCAACTTCTCCTAATAAATAATACTTGGTAAAACCTAAAGACAAATTACCAGTAAATCAGAGCTCCTTACTGGTTATCGAAAAGAGAGCTTAAGCAGATGATACATAAGCATTTATTCTGGCAGAACTTCATTTGCTGGCAGTGTCAGGTTGTGCTCTCTAAGACAGTACACTGTTGTTGGTAGCACAAAAAATATGAGTGCAATACACAGGTTAACAATCTAGCTGTTATCTACAAAATTCTCAAGCAAGACTGGGGCCAGGTCAAAATAGTTGGGGAGGGGAGGGGAATATTCTGGCTCTTGTTACACATAAGCATGTTTGTTATAGGAGCATTTTCAGGTTAATTTTTGCTATTAACGTAAACCACAATTGGGGGACCACATTGCTGGAAGAGAAATGGGGGGAGGGTAGTTATATAAACAATATACAACAAAGGAAGTCTTTATTTCCAATACCTGAATACATCAGGTTTGTTTTTAGGCACAAGGTTGCAGGTTAAATGCTCTCAGCTATCCAAGAAGTGGCTTATTAGTTTTGTAAGAAAATATTTTCTTATATTTTGACTGAAAAATACCCAGTTTAAGTGAACAAAACCATCCTTGTTAGTGGAAAGCAAACCCAAAAAAACTTTGTTTCAAAGACCCAGCAAAGCAAAGCAAAACTAATTCAAGAGGAAAAGCAGCCTTCCTAATAGTAGCTTCTGAATCTGGATCTAATAGTTCTCACAGGCCGACTGGAGTCTTCAAGTCTTAAAAGTTTGTCTTCTTCCACGGATCATAGACTTTCTCTATGAGGCAGCATAATATGGATATAAATCCATTTTAAGCAGATATATATTCTCTCTCTCTGGCCTATAACCACAAAGCTGAAAAACTATGCACCAACAGCAAAAATAAAAGCAAACAAAAGTTTTGATTATTTTATTGGGCAATTTTCCAACTGCAACTTTCTTTTTTGCTTTTCTATGTTGTGGATTAGAAAAGCCTCAGCTTCATCTCTGGCAATGTAGCATCCACTGGTGATAAAATAAATGGTAACAAGTGATTATGCTTTAAGAACCCCCGGTGAAGGCGCTGAGAACTACATTTCCAACAGACTGACTCAGCTTCAGCCAGCACCTGAGCCATGTACGCTTCTCCTAATTTGTAAATGAGCCTAATCCTGTTATTACAGAATAATTACTGCAAATCAGCACAATTACTACAAAGACATGGATAAACACACACATACCAGTAGCTGTTTTCTACAAATTATTATCAAAACAAAGAGAACCAGCTAATTGTGGTAACATTAAGACAACGTTTATTCCTCCCAGTGTTTGGGCAAGTTTATTTTAAGTTGTCATCTTCAACTAGTAATGATGCAGATGATTTTACAGATTCCATAAACCTTTCTAATCTAAACTCTTCTCAACTGAAAGTTGGCCGCTTCCCTCAGAGCAACATCTGCAAAAGCCTGATTTCCTAAGACCTACTTTTATGGTATGTTAACCAAAAAAAAAAAAAAGGCACAAACTTCTAGAAAGCTCATTTGCAACGTACTCTTCTAAATTAGTATCAAGGTATCATGAAAGTAAATGAAATACATTTCTTCTTCACAATTTAAGCATCCCTATCTAAATTAGTACAATGTGGAATTTTTACCCTCTGACCAATGTTATTAATTCCGTTCATGGATAAATACTCTTCATTGGGAGAGAGGGTGGCTAGGGAAGGGGTGAATTCAGAAAGCACACAGCCCATGGTAGTAATTATCCAAACTCACCTCCTGGACAATGCCTCATGGCCATCTTACACCTCCTGGACTCAGCGATGGTTGGACATGGTATTGTGTCTTTTGCTGGCTTTTTAACAATTTGCCGTGTTCTGGTTTCCAGACCCCATTTAAATCCACACGTGCGATTATTTCTGCTACAAGTTCCCCATTCACTCCAATGACCGACTTCACATCCTTCTAAAGAAAGATAAAAAATACAAATAACAATAGAAATTTGGTACCTATTTGCTCCACTAGCATCAAATTCATGTAGCAGTGTTTCATACTCTCCCCACCTTCAGATACCAAAAATTAAGTTGTATGGCCCACAGAGACCTGGATTTACCTTTCAGGAGCTTTAATTCTTTGAACCATAGGGTCACTTTAATTTTAACAATTGCCACATAAGTAATTGGAAAACTATTAATTTTGATTTGTCTTAGTTCTTGTTTTGAAGAGATGCAACTGGGCCATTCAAAAGACACTGAAATACATAACCTCTAAAAGATTCAATAGCTAAAATCTATAGTATAAGATACTATTTTCATACTATGTCAGAACACAAAATTTTACGGGCTAATTCCAAATGCCCCCACTGAAATTTACAAGTGTGTTAGTTTTATTTTGAAAGTTAAGTACTTGGGGGAAAAGGCTAGGGTGTTTACTTTGCATTGTCTGATTTTCTCAGTTCTTTCAATAGGTGTCTGGAAACCACAGTATATATTTCTTATTACCTAAATTGGTGCTACACATTATTACACTTTGAAAAGTAAACATGTGTGATCAGATATTTGAAAAATGTATTATTTTCGTAGATTAGATACCTAGCTTTTAGCATCCCTTTTTGTAAATTCATATAGTGGAAAGTTAGACTACTCTCTAGCCCCCTGGGGTGAGGTTGGGGAATAAAAGGAGAAAAGTAGAGCAATTAAACCTCCTAATCAAATTCACCATTAAAAAGCCCCCTCACACTACCAGACTGAGACTCAGGCCCAGGGTTCTTATACCTTATTTCTGCATTCCAGATCTTAGCAGGCATCATGGTTACTCTTAGATATTTCAAAGCTAAGATTTGTAGTCAGGTGAAAAAATTTGTATTTGGGGGAATGCATAGGACTCAATTTGAATTTGTTTACATTTAAGGGTTTCATAAGAGTTTCCCTTGGCTGTTGTAAGGGGCATGGGGCTTGACTCTAAAAAGCAAATTCAACATTCTCAATATGCTCTTCTACTGACTTTCTTATTTTTTAATAGGGTGCTGCCTGTATGAATGTATTCACTCACCCTTAAATAGGAACATAATGCTCTGGCTGGTGTGGTTCAGTGGATTGAGTTCTGGCCTGCGAACCAGAGGGTCACAGGGTCGATTCCCAATCAGAGCACATGCCTGGTTTGCCAGCCAGCTCCCCAGTAGGGAGTGTGAGAGGCAACCACACACTGATGTTTCTCTCTCTTTTTCCTTCCCTTCCTATCTATCTAAAAATATATTTTTAAAAATCTTTATATAGTAATGTTAGTACACATTTCTTCATAAACCTCTTATTTAAAAGTGTTCTCTACAAGCTTTTACATATATAATTATAGACTATTTTAGCAATATTTCTGCAGGAAAAAGTTCTTAATTTTCTTTTAAGTCTCCATATCAAAGAGACGGGAAGTCTCACTTATAATACACAGCTCTGTTGTACAGATCATATCAGATATATAATATGTCAAATAAAATCCAGGGGTAGGAGTAGAGAGATGGTAGCAGTGAAGATGCCACTACAATGAATAACAACAGCTTCAGCCATTTATCAAAATGTGGGTCCTGACAGGTCTCCACCTTTTCATCGGGAGCAGAAAAACCAAAACGAAATAAAAACAGTGAGCAAGTAGCATAACAACTCAAGTGTTTTCAAACACTCAAAAAATAATAAATTTTAAAAATGTCTATTTCTCCTGATTAGTCACAAATGGCGTGTGTGTGTGTGTATACCATATATATATATATATACCATTAGGATGTATATATAAATTAGACATCCTAGCTATCTACACTTAGTAAAATTGCTTTAATGCACTATGCACCATGCAATCATCAAAATGTATTTTACACAAAAATTTTCTTTCCAGTGATTTTTAAAAAAACAGCTAAGAAAAGCCATGATTAATATACTAACAAGGTGATAGAATCATTAATTACATGGTACTGCTTCAAATTTTGCTTTTCTTTTAAGTGAAATGTTTTTCTCTAATATGGTACTAGTAATGTATTAAGGTACTTAAAAAATGAATGTACTACACATAAGATAAAAACATAATCAGCATTTAAAAAATCTAGCAAATGCATTGCTAGCAAATTTCAAGACAAGATGTAATATGTGAGACTAGAATTCAGAGAGTCAACAAAAAACTGAAATTACGTTCAGTTCTAACTGACAACAAGAGACTAACTTGTTGTTAAGTTGAATATATCCAGTATGCATTTTTCTTTCTCAAGAAACAGGTATTAAAAGTTGCAGTTTGAAAGTCACACAAAAACCACTCACCCACACATTCCATGGTGTCATCTAATGGTGCAAAACCGTCTGGACATTCATCGAAGCAACGGCCTCTATGCAAATAAAAACCTGCTTTGCACTTAGTACAAAAGTCTTTGCTGAAGCAAGAATCACAATTTTCTATTCTGCATCCTAAAAAACAATTTTAAAGAGAAAAAATTCAGTCAAAGAAATGCACTTGTTTTGCAAATAAAATTTTCACAAACTTATTGGTCAGCTCAATAGAAATTCTAGTGGTCAGGGAAATATGAGTTCAACCCATTTGTTTCCTAATGCCATCTCCCTTTAAATCACTCCTACCTCTTGCAACAACTCACCACATCAATAAACTAAGACACAATTCCGACCTAGGGCCCTAGGCAGCGCAGACCCTGCAGAAATTTTTGCAACTCCAAATGGGATTAAAAAAGATTTAAAAGGAAAAGAAACACCCTCGCTACAAATTACATTGCTGCTGGGATTGAAATCTGTTCTGCTCTTCAAAAGACCTACAATGGAAAACACAAAGGGAATACTCTAATCAGTATCTTCTGTTTCAGGACAGTAAATTAAAATTTTGTTTATGTTGGTCAGTGCTGGCATTTACTTTCATCAAAAGTTTTCTTAACTTGCAGGGGGTAGTTTCGGCCTTGAAAAAAAACAACATAACCATGTGCCAAAGGCTTTACATGCACTTCCATTTGGTCTTCATAATAATCCTACAAGACGGGCAGCACTCTCCATATTTTGCAAATAAGGAACCTGAGCCACAGAGAGATTGAGGCATCTAGCGAGCAGTGGCTGAGTTGGTTCTGAAAGCTCCCAAAACCCATTGCCTCCTCAACCTGCTCCCCTTCTTCAATAACTCGCTAATAGGAGAGGTTTGTGAAACAGAAATGCTTTCAGGCCTGCTACCTCTGGGGTTTGAACCCCAGATCTGCCCTTACCAGCTCTGTGACTCCGGACAACTACACACCTCTCTGAGTCCCTGTTTCCTTCTATATAAAACAGAGACATCACTGACTTTATAAAGCTACTGTGAGAGCTTGTAATAAGATACGTAAATTGACTGGCTCATCATAGGTAGTCTGCACAATAGTGAATTAGACATATTTATTTTTCCACTAAACCACACAACAACATATAAAAAGAAGCAAAAAGTTATCCTGTACTCCAAGTCAGATTCCCTGATAGGACAGTAACAGAGCCAGAGATAACTGGCTTACACGAGTCAAAATAAATATAGTCTAAACTACTCTTCGAAGAGAAGTAAGGAGAGAAGGTTAGAGGATTGGCTAACTGCAATGTCAGGTTTTCAACAGATTCGTAGCACATTATTACTTGCAACAGCTTTAACTGATGGTAATTAACAGTATGTAAAGCTCTAGGGAAACTCCATGCCATTACTTTTATTCATTTAACAAGCCTCCGAGTACCAATACGCCATTTGGAGCTTTAACGATTCAGAAAAGCTTTAAAATATATAGTTCCTGCAACCAAAGCAATACTGGACTAGAAAATAGTGATCAAAATGTGAAATCACTGAACATTAAAAGTTTGAAAATAGAGAAAATAAAGCCAGAAAGTAGAATTAAAGGATAAAAAACATACATATTTCATTAAAATAAGTTATATTATAAACGACAGTTTCTAGATGTATTAAAAGAAAAATGCCAACTCCTCACCTTTCAATATTGACTCTAAACAGGTCTTCATGTAGTAAATGACCACCATGAAGTGGTTAATTCAACTTCTAAACTGTTACCATATTTACAATTGGAAAACCAACTATGTGTGGGTGAAAGTCTGTAGTCAAATTGTAGTATTGCTCTTTTTGGGGAGGATGGTGGGCACAGAACACTTTATCACCCCATAAAAGGTTCATTTGTAGTCTTAAATGCTATAACATATATTTTAACAAAAATAGTGGTCTATAGCTGGTCAGTAGCTTCTTAATCATGGTCAAATTACATGACCAGCATGTCCACAAATTGTTGGTTTTCTCGTATTTTTTTTAAAGCAAGCAGCCTTTCCTGTGAGCAGAATTATTTCTCAAGAAATAACAATAAGTATTCCAAAGATAAAACAGAACTAAGGGATGAAAAGAAAAAATAATTTATATTTAAAAAAAGAGGACTATACACTTCATAAATCAATTGTTATCTAGAAAGTCTGATTTTTCTTTAAACCATGACCTGTACCAATAACTTTTGGGCCCAAGAGCCATAGCAATAAGCATTTGGAATTAATTTGATAAGGTGCCTTGCTGATCTTTACTGTTACCTGTGACTCCCTTTCTGCATTTTGTTCCATGCTCCTAACACCAGTTCACAGAATGTGGAATTTCTGAAATACCTATCATTCTCTGTCAAGTCCCTGAGGACTGCTTCAGGCATAAATCCTGCTAAGAGAAAGCTTAATTGTTTGTTCTCGAATTTCAGTGAATAAAAATATGATGCATTCAAATTGTAGAATATTACAGCCATGGAAAGTCATGAGGTGAGTTATAAGCAATGACAGAGAACAAGCACGAAAACCCACGGTTAAGTGAAAAAGGCAAGTCGCAAGGTATCTAGCAGATGACACAATAAAACCACACATGCATGTGTCTGTGTGTATGAAGTAGCTTGGGGGAGTTAACTTGAGAAAAGGGTAGTAGAATTTTGAAATCTCAAAATTATATGTTTCTGAATTATATGAATATTTTAGCATCATAATGCATTTAAGTATTAAAGTAAAGCAAAAAAGGTTATTGCAATATACATTTGTGATCTACTTGAATGAAAAGAAAACTTCATTAGCCTCTAAAATAAATTCTTTTGATTTTAAGGCAAGCATGACTAAAGAAATATTATCCCATCCCAGATTTTTCTAGGTCTGGGTCCATGAACTTACACCCCAATTTGGATAATGTTGAGCCTTCACACTACACAATCATTTGACTGTCTGTTGACAGTATCCTTTGTTTTCATATATTCAATGGCGCTTTTCCTTCACTCAAATCATAAGGAAAAACACTAAATTATTTTCATTCAATCCAGCAGTTAAACAAAAGTTTTGATTGGTGCCAAGTCCCAACATCGCCACCACCTACTCTCCAGCCCCACGTTGCCACAGCGTGAAACCAAGGCCCACAGCCTGGGTGTTCAGCAGCCTGAACTGACACAACTCAGCTAATGACAGACACCTATGATCTGGAAGCTTCTTAAGCTAGCAACTGCATAAACCACCTGCCCTGGAAATCTACATCGGCACACACTGCAGCACCTGAAAACCTCTCCTCACCAGCTCCAGGTCCATCCACAAGCCCCTGCCCTTTTCTGCCATTTCTCCCCAAACTACCTCTTCTGCTTTGGAGAAAACCACTATTTTTCAGGGCCCCAGAGTCCCATACTTCTCCTTCTCCATCCCAGCCCATAGCTACTCTGCCCAAAACGTCTTAAGCTTGTTATCCTTAAATAGTTGGGCTCTACATTAACTCTACAAATATAATGAATATTCGTTTTAATATAAAAGTAAAAGTCTCATTATAAATAACAATTCAAAGCAATGCAAGAGGCTTTTAAAAAATACAGAAATACCTTCCTTACTTTAATGGCATATCAGGCCTACTTCTCAGAAATAGCCACTGTATTGCAGTTTAGGGAAATGTCGATGTCAATTTTATAAATACATGAGTTTTAAAATGCCAATTGGATCACTTAATAGACTGACAAACCTTAGAAAACTTCGTACTGTGTAAGAAAACAGGTATATCAAAGTTTACTAAACATAGATATTTTCTATAAAAATCTGGGCTCTAAGTCCATGCTCAGAAATATAATACCCTGGTTTAGCCAACTTACATGCTTCTAAATTACATGCCTCCTCAAAAATGCAATCCACGAAATGAGGACTGCCAATATCGGTTTAAGTAAAATTACTGTCCAAGTGAAACTGCCTCCAAATACATTCTGATGGGACTGTCATTTGGCAAGAGGGGCTCACTCTGGCCAAGAGGAAAAAAAGAAAATAGGCAGGGTGCCCCGGCCCCTGTCCTCCCACAGTGCCCATGCAGGCCCCATCACAACATCGTCAAATTACACTGCCGTGCAGTTCAACAGTTCATTCCAAACATTCTCCAAACATGTCGTCCTGGGCCAGACCCTGAGCCCATAGCAGTATACTATGCATGCCCTCTCCTGGAGGTGCGCACGCCAGAGAGAGGGAGCCACATGCGCTTACAGGGCGTTGCGATGTCCGGCGAGAGTTGCACACGAGGTACATCACAGGCAGGGAGCAGGGGCTTATTTGTGTCCTGCCATTGCAGTTTTCTCGATTTTGTTTTCAATCTGTAAATTCCTTGTTTCTAACACAGAGCCAGACACATGGTGGAGTTATAATGCTTGCCAAGAGAACTTACATGAGTGCTACTTAAAACTTCAACTCCTTTATATTTAAAAACTCATTCCAATGCTTTATTTGAGATTGCTTACGTGTGCACTGTAAATATCTTTACTATAAAAAGTTGGTTGGTCGGTTGGTTGCCGTAAATCTTACTGGAGAACCAAACAGTTAAACACCTATTTAGAAATAGAAAACACCTAAATAGAAAACAGTTACAATCGAGAACAGAAATATTGAAATGTGGCAGGTAATATGGGCTATGGAAGGTGGACTGTAGAACAACAGAGGGAAGCGCAGGGTTCTGGCCATAACAACCCCACTCGTGATAAGGCAATGAGGACACTTCACGTGGTGTACGATGGGCCCCCAGGAGAGTGGATGGAATGAACTGGACAGTAGGTGGAGGGGGTGGTTCCTCAGACACGTCCCATGTCACTTAGTTTCAAAAACAGAGGTAAAATGATAAAGTATTTGCATTTGGGGTGGTTTTAAGTATTGAAGTAACAGTTAAGATTCGTTAAAAGGAACTCAGGCTCAAGATCGGGGCTTGATCTGACTATAGTAAGATTCTTCAACCAGAGAGCAACATGACAAGATGGTAGCTGGTTTGTTCCCTTGTTTCGACAGGTAAAGTCACTGGGATCCAGGCACCAGGTTGGATAACTAAAAGCTGAGATGAAGAAGCATTTCAGGGTCGTCAGTCTACTAAAGGACAGGTACCCGGCAGGCACTGAGATGATAAGGCAGCACTGTGAAGTGCATAGAGTGAGCTGGGGAGTCCACATTTTCAGGAAACTAAGCTTCCTGGAAGTAGAAAGAGAGTGAAGGTGGAAAATCACTAAGAGCCTCGACACTCTAGCAGGGGTGTCCAACCCGCAGCCTGCCAGCCACACTCGGCCCAGGATGGCTTATGAAGGTGGCCCAATACAAAGTCATGAATTTACTTACCTGTAAAATCTTTTTTTCTGCTTATCAGTTTTTGTTAGTGTTTTTGTATTTAGTGTGTGGCCCAAGATAACTCTTCTCCCTCTGGTGGGGTCCAGAGATGACAAAAGACTGGACACCCCCACAAGGGGTAAAAGTCATGGCAAAAGGAGTTACATGAATCAATAGAATCGATAAACTGTGTGGAGAAGATGAAAACTGAGAAAAGCCATAAATTATCCCCTCTGCTTTGGCCCCACAGCTCCCTGAGGGCCTTGGCACACTTGGCAGAGTTAGTCTTGTTTATCTTTCCAGCAAAATCTAGACTACAAGAACCATCTCTTAACTAAATATCTCAGCATGGCTAGTCGAGTTGTCCAAACAAACAAAAAAATAAACCTTGAATTGAAAGCAGAAAGAAGTGAACCTCTATTAAACCCAACTATGAAAAAATGCAATTCTATATATTACAATCATTTATTCGAGGAAGGGAAGAAATCAATGAGGCCGAGAAGACCTCAGATACACACTGAGGAATCCACTTCTGTTATTTCCTGACCATCAGGGCCGTAGGCTTCCGGCTACATTAGCCCACACTGACAATCTCACCACTGACTGTTCCTCAGCGGCCCTTCATTGTCAAAGTACCAGCATCTCCACTTAGAATAAGGAGATGCGAACACCCACAAGGAGGATTGAATCTTCAGGCTGGAATTACAAGAATCCAAGAGCACCACGACTAGCCCTGGAAACTTCTAAAGGTTCCTCCACTTGGTGAATGCTAAAATTTGAGCAGAAATGAAGTAGACAGGTTGTTCCAAAAGACATTTAAAATTAGACCTTTAGCAAATTTTTCACATGGGGAGTACTAGACTGTGCAACTTAATATGAGGCTTTGTAAAATTGTTTAAATATTTTTAGATTTCTCTAACAACTATGAATAATGCTGTTTAACATTCCTTCTCAAAGCTTGTGATGGTTTATAAATACCCCAAAATAAAGTTTTTAAGCTTTATGTTAACAAAATCATGTATTTTCTACTATGTACTGTTGCGGTAATGCCACTAGAATAGGGACTGATGAAAACTATTACCTGAAATCTAAAATTACACGCTTTGCCGTGTGCTCTAGTTGCACACAGCTCACTGGCAGCACTGTCATAGTTCAACCTGAAGAAAACGAAGGACAGAGTCAGAGGTTGCAGGGCTTAGTGTTCATACTCACAACTAAACTATCTGAGGGATGAGGCAGAAGACCGGCATGACTAAGTTAGAAGATCGAGGGTAGGAGTGTGTGCAAAGCCCACTGGAACGGGTTTAATGAAGATTGTCCTAGTCATTAGGCAAGTTAGCACAGGATGACATCCAACTATGTCAAGTGCAGAATATTACACTCAGAACAAGAGCCAAAGGCAGGAAATAAGAACTGTGTTGAGAAAATAGTGGCCTCTCAAATACTACAATGGGTAGCAGATAGAAGGCTAGAATCTTCATTCACTTTGCCTCAATTTCCTCATCTACATATATATTTTTTAAAAGGAACATCAGCCCCTACCTCCTAGAGTTGTTGGGCGTATTCAGAGGCTTAATAAAGGCAAGATGTTAGCACAGTATCTGCTGTGAAATCAGTGGTAAAAGGATGTGAGCTATTATGAGTGTGAACATTTACCACTAGGACAGTCTAAGATGGCAGAAGGAAGGAAGCTCTAATTATATAAATATATGTTACTCAAAAGAAGGCATTATCTGTAGTAAATTATCTCTACCCTTGTTTAGGTCGTGCAGCTAACAAACTGAATACAATGAATACTGTCATTTATTGAGTACCTACAAAGAAAGCCATCTACTTCAAACATGAGAAACCAGGATTTAGGAAAAGTGACATCTAAATGCAACTTTGACCTTGGGGGCAGAGTGGGAGTCGGGGTGGGGGAATCACATCCTCTCTGTGCCCTATCCCCTGCACCATCAGTCAGGAGGAGAAAATACTTGACATACCTATATCAGATGAATGTTCAGAGTATCAAATTAAAGATGAGAACAAAAGAATAGGTAAAAGGTTCCACATAAAATTTGTATCACTGCCTGGAGCCAAATAAGCCTGCCCTTCTACAGATATTGTTTGAAGTGTGCAGTGCCCCTCTCTGAGCACAAGGAAGCTGTTCAATTTGTGAAGTTCACCAAGTCTGTCATGGCCATGAGGACAGGGACCACAAGGATAGTAAAATCCTGGCCTTGGCAGTGCTTTTAATCTCCAAACTGCAATTAGATAAGATGAACTGCATCAAGAAATTTATACATTGTTTTTCATATAGCTATAAATGTCTATCTTATATGCCAAGAGTGCCCTTTATTTTAACATGCTGTCATATATATGCTGTCAAAAATAATTTTTCCTCCTGACTCATTTTAACTTAGTGTTATAGCAGTTTATTAAAATGAAAACCCCAAACTCAAATTATGAAATATGTTACTGGTAGCTTCATCATAATATTTGAATGTTTAAAAATTATAGCTTGCCCACCCACACACAAAAAATCTGAAGAAATATTGAATCTTGTATAAAATCATGTGGTCAAATGAGGAACTATAAAAGAACATTGGCTTCATTTCTCTTATATTCAAGTGACGCATATTTGAAATCATTCTCAAAACAACCAAAATTAAAACTTGGACACATTTGCTGGGAATACAAAGGTAGGTGTTTTAAAGGGATTTTTTTTCCATTTAAAGGGGGTGAAAGAGGAGGGCAATTACCTCAAAATAAAGTAGGAAAGGAATGTGATAGCAATGAAAACATTTTTAAAAATTATAAACCAAATTAATATCTCTGACAAGATTTTTCATTCCTGCCAGTAGCAGCTCTCTCACTTGGTTACTCCTTGTGCTTTTCCTTTTTTGGTGATGTGGCGCCCTTCCATGCTAGGTGAAACCAGAGCAGTTCTAGAAACATCAGACCTGAGTCTTGGTTGAAAATTTTCAAATGTTGAAAGAGGCAGATCTCTCCACCCAACTCAGTGGAAAAGTGTATGTAAAGTAACATACGTCTTGCCCTTCACTCAGCCTCCATCCAAGGAAAACAAGAAGAATCTCTTAATCCCTTGACACTCCAAATAGGCTAAGGTAGGAATCAGCCAACTTTTCCCATAAAAGACCAAACAATAAATACTTTAGGCTTTGGGGGCCATACGATCTCTGTCTGAACCACTCAGCTCTGTTGTGTAGAACAAAAGCAGCCACACACAATGTGTAGATGATGATATGTGGAGATTTCCAATAAAACTTTATTAATGAACACTGAAATTTGAAGTCAATATCATTTTTATGTGTTGCATAATATTGTTCTACTTTGATATTTTTCCAACCACTTAACAACCTAAAATCTTATTCTTAGCTCAAGGGCCCCATGTAGAAGGTGGCAGGCCAGGTAATGCCCACTGGTCTTGGTTTGCTGACCCTCAGACTACAGATTGAGATTCATGAGGCACATTGAAAGGAAAAGGAAAAAAGGAACGGGTTTCCATTTTTAAAACATGAAAGCATTTAAAGTTAGGGAGGCAGAGTGATGTTTTCCACATACCATACAGCTATGTGCATAAAAAACACGTCCAATGAATCTGAGGATTCTGGGATTTCCTTATCTCTGCATGGGAACACCTACTTCAAGATTCCTTATCAGCTGTCCACAGGTCAAAGTTTCATCTACCTTAACAAGCTTTTAATTTCTGGAATATGTATGATATTAAGTTGTCAATGAAGGGGGTAGTTGGACAGAAAGAAGGGAGTAATTTTAAAACACAATGTGTTTGGCCAATAAAAAATAATAATAATAAAACAAAACTAAACAACGCTTTTGGCCTGAAACCTGCCTAACGTAGATGCCTGGTCTCTCCCCACACTGTGGGAAAGGTAACTTGGTCAGGTCTGCCCACCTAGTGGCTGCACCATGTTGGCAGCTGACCCTCAGGCTTGTCGGTGGACTTCTCGGAGCATCTGCCACCTGCTCTGTGAATGGAGACAATACTGTAGGATTGCCAGAAGCCAAGGAAAGGGTGTATTGAAAATGAAAGTACTTTAAAACTAAAGTACAAATTAGATGTCTTCTATGCACAAAGGAAAACAGAGTACAAGGTAGCACTTGCCTTTAAAACAGAATGCCGCTGTCCAGCTAGGATCTATACTGAAATAACGGGCTCATTCAAGAGAGCCGCCAAACCCACAAGAAAATTAAATGTAAGCTTGAGAAATAAGATTTCCTCTACTAACTGTCAGGACAGGCTAATTTCCCCACTTCGGTTTTGCATTTTATGTTCTCTGTTCAGTGATCTTGTTTCCTTAATCACCCTCTCTTTCTCCTCTTCAGCTGTCTCTTTCCCACTCACACCTCCTTCTGTGTGACACACACACACACCCATTCCCTAAACCACAAGCCATATAGCTATCATCGATTCCTTTTCAACAAGCTTAGCAGTAAAGGCTGCTTCCCTAAGACCACATGTACTCCCTAAAACCACTGCCATCAGGATAGTGCCTCAGCAATGACAATAAAACAACCCTCGTTAAGGTTAGCACCTATTGTTTATGTCACTCTGACATCGACACTTGCAACTGCTCAAGCCTCCCTGCCTCTGCTTCTGGGGCAGCATTCCCTAAATGTCTTCCTATTTTCCTGGTAACAGTCATAGTCTCCTCCACAGGCTTCTCTTTGCTTGCTGTTAAATGTCAACATATTTCAGGCTTTAATCCTCAGAACTCTTTTTTCCCCCATTCAGTTGATCCTGCCGATGATTCAGTTCAGACCTCCCTGGAAGGCTCTAGACCAGTACATCTAACTGCTCATTGGGCAACCTGCCTAGGATGCCTCATGCCACCTCAAGCTGAACATGTCCCAAATCAACCATCCTCCACATCATGACCTTTCTCACCAGCAAATACGGTCCTCTTCCTATACTCGGTACCTTGATAAATTATACTCTCCGGCTCCCTAAACCAACATCATAAGAGTAATCAATTTCACCTTCCTCCAACATCCTCCAACTGATTATCAAGGCCTTTCTATTCATCCTCAATACGTCTCTCCATTTCTCCATCTCTACTACATCTACCTTCATTCATTTATTCACACAACAAACACTATTGACCACCCACTATATGTCAAACAATATTCTGCATATCATGAGTCTAAACAAAAGACATCAAAATCCCTTCCCTGTTGGAGCCTACATTCTAGTGGGAGAGGTGAATATAATAAGGTAAGTAAAATATACATATTTGTTATTCACAGTACTAGGGAAATAAGGGAGGAAAGGAGTGAGTGAAGGAAGAGGGAGGAAAGGAAAAAGGGAGGACTAAAGAAGAGAAGAAAGGAAATATTGGGATAGGGAAGGATAAATTTTAAATAGATTGGCCAGGGCAGGTCTAAAGAGATGGCTGTTCTCATTTTTTTTTTTTTTACCTAGCTTATTGATCTTGCTGCCTTCTTGTTGACTCCCTCTAACTCATCTTTCATGCTACCAAATGAAAAGTATTTCCCAAAGCCATAACCTTATCATTCTCCTACTAAAATCCTTCATTGTCTACTTGTGGCCTTCAGGTAGATGTTTATACTGCCCCAAAGTAGCTAGCACATGAGACCTGTCATTATTTTGTCCCCACTAATCTAATTAGCATCATTCTGGTTATACAGTGGAGCCTATAGTTTACTTCAAAATGGATGACTTGTATGTGTATGTATCTCTGACTTCACATGTTTTTCTCTTTTTCTACTTGTAATGCTTACTCCTATAACTTTGAAAATACCCACACCTTCCTGTCACCTACAGTGCTGAAATCCACCTCAATCTTTAGACAGTGTATTTTACTCAGTCAGGTAACTTCATCTATAAAATGGAAATACCATAACCTACTTTGCACACTTGTTTGAAAAAATAATGGGAAAAAGCACTTCAAATAGAGTAGGCACAGAACAAAAGCTAAATAATGAGTGACCTTTACCACATAATACTCTGAATTGTTTGTCTTTTCCCTGAGACCAAGCTTTCTCAACATCAACACTGCTAACATTTTGGGTCCAAAAATACTTTACTGAATGGGGCTGTCCTGTGCATTGTAGCATGTTTAGCAGGATCCATGGCTTCTATCCATTGGATACCTGGAGCACCCTTCTGGCTGTAATAACCAAAAATGTCTCCAAATATTTTTAAATGTCCCCTAAGGAGCAAAATCACCCCTAGTAGAGAATCA
>PVKM010027447.1:0-18782 GCA_004027735.1 Carollia perspicillata
CTCTACCTGGAAGTCTCATCCCTGCATAGCGTGGTCCCCACTTCTACCCCCAGCCCCAGCCCCAGCCCCAGCTTTCCCCAGCTCAGTAAGTGAGCAGCTGGATAGGCCGGCAGCTTGGAGCCATCTGAGTCCTCTTGTCCCACTCCCCGTAGCAGATTGACCAGCAAATCCTATGGCAAATCTACTTTCATGAGATATCCAGAGTCTAGCCACTTCTCACAACCTCCAGGGGTCATGCTGCAGTCCACCAGCAGCTAGTGGCTGAATTACTGACACGGCTTCCTAAGTGGGCTCCCTGATTCCACCCTGGCTCTCCAAGCGGCCTTCTCTCCACAGAGTAGCCAAAACAATCCTCCCAAAACTTAAGTCAGTTCAGGTCATGCGTCTGCTCAAAATCCTGCAGTGGCTCTCATCTCGCTCGGGCACAAAGCCAGCAGTCTTTCAAGGGCTAGAAGCCCCTACCTGAGTTGCACCAGCTGCCCTGACTTCACATCCTGCTACTCAGCCCTCCAGCAGGCCATGTGGTGACACGGACCCTATCGTTCATTCTGTAGGCAGCAGGCCCCCTACTGCAGGCCGTGGCGACTGCTGTCTCTCCTGCCCAGATTGCCTTCCTCAGCTGTCAACGTGCTTGGCTCCCTCATTTCCTTCAGGTCTTGACTCAGGTGTCACCCCCTCAGAAGGTCCTTCCCCATCCCCTTTCTAAAACAGCAAACTGTACCCTTCCCTGTGCAGCAGTACCCGTCCCTCACACGCCCCTGCCTTTTCTTCCTCCAGAGCACCTCTGTGACCCAGCAGACTTCCTTCTTTTTTCTTCATCTGACTCTCCACACCAAAATGTAAACTCCCTGAGGACAGACACTGCTTTCAGAGCAAAATAGAGCCCTGGCTGGTGTAGCTCAGTGGATTGAGCACGGGCCTGTGAAGCAAAAGGTCGCAGGTTCGATTCCCAGTCAGGGCACATGCCTGGGTTGCAGGCCAGGTCCCCAGTGGGGGACACATGAGAGTCAACCACACATGGATGTTTCTCTCCCACTCTTTCTCCTTCCTGTCCCCTCTCTAAAAATAAATAAATAAAATATTTTTTTAAAAAAAGAACAAAATAGATAAGCTCCCTGCTTTCATTAGTTGTACACTCTGGTAGAGAGATAATGTGCTGATAATAGCCCTAAAGGTAGCCAGTCCCTAATCCCCGGAGCCTTGTAAATATTACTGTGTTCATCTCCTTGAGCCGCCACAACCAAGGGCCACAGACTGGGTGGTTTTAACAACAGAGATTTATTTTCTCACAGTTCTGGAAGTCCAAGACCAAGATGTTGGCAGAGTTGGTTCCATCTGAGGCCTCTCTCCTTGGCTTGCAGATAGCTGTCCTCTCCCTGTGTCCTCACATGGTCTCCCTCTGTGCATTTGTGTTCTAAACTCTTCTTATAAGGGACATTGGTTTTATTGGACTAGGTTCTACCCTAGTGACCTTATTTTAACCTAGTTGCCTCTTTAAAGACTTTATCAACAAACACAGTCACGTTCTGAGGTGCTGGGGTTAGGACTTCAACATATGAATTTTGTGGGGGACACAATTCAGCCCCTATGTGATTAAGTTGAGATTCTTGAGCTAAGGGAGATGATCCTGTATTATCAGGGTGAGCCCTGAATGCGCTCACATGCATTCTCACAAGAAGCTGAAAGACCTGTATGCCGACCAGCTGGATAACCTACAAGAAATGGATGAATTCCTAAAAACATACAACCTACCAAGAATGAGTCATGAAGAAATAGACCATTAAAATTAAGTAGATTGAGTCAGTAATTCAAAAAAAAAAAGTCCCAATAAAAAGCCAGGATCAGATATCTTCACTGGTGAATTCTACCAAACATTTAAAGAAGAATTAACACCAGTTCTCCTGAAACTCCTCCAAAAATCAAAGAGGGAAGAACACTTACAAGTTCATTCTAACAGGCCAGCATTATCCTGATACCAAAGCCAGACAGAGATGCCACAAGAAGAAAAACCTACAGAGAAGCGACATCAGCGAGATGGCAGAATAGGGGGTCGTCAGCCCCCATTCCCTTACGGACAGACACAATTCTCAAATTCACATGGAACCACGAAAGACCCCGGACAGCCACAGAAATCTTGAGCAGTGAGAACAAAGACGGAGGCAACACACTGCCTGCTTTCAAATAGACCACTGGAACAGAACAGAGAGTGCACAAATAAATTCACACGTTTACAATCTACTGATCTTTGATGAGGGCACCAAAAACACACCATGAAGTAAAGATGGTCTCTACAGTAACTGGTGCTGGCAAAATTGGATACTGGATATTCAGATGCAGAAAAGTGAAATTGGACACTGACCTCACACCATACACAAAAGTCAACTCAAAATAGATGAAAGACAAATAAAAGACCTGAGACTATGAAACTAGTAGAAGAAAATATAGGGAAAAGCTTCTTGGCATTGGTCATAGCAATGATTTTTTAAAAAATATGACCCCAGAAGCACAGACGATAAAAGCAAAAACAGACAAGTGGGATTGCATCAAACTAAAAAGCTTCTGCTCAGCAAAGGAAACAATCCACACAACGAAGAAACAATCTATGGAATGGGAGCAAATATTTCCAAACCATACATTTGATATAGGCTAATATCTAATACATATAAGGAACTCAAACAAATAGATATATGTATATATCTCCTGATTTAAAAGAGGCAAAGAACCCTGAATAGACATTTCTCAAAGAAGACATACAAATGCCCAAGAGTTATATGAAATGGAGCTCACATTACCAATCACCAAGAAATGCAAATGCACACCCTGGCTGGTGTGGCTCAGTGAACTGAGTGCCAACCTACGAACCAAGGGGTCACCAGTTCAATTCCCAGTCAGGGTACATGCCTGGGTTGTGGGTCAGGTCCTCGGAGGGGGTGTGTGTGAGAGACAGCCACATATTCATGTTTCTCTCCCTCTCTTTCTCCCTCCCTTCCCCTCTGTCTAAAAATAAAAATAAATAAAATATTTTTAAAAAAGAGAAATGCAACTACAAATCAAAACCACAATGAGATATTCTCTCACATCTGTTAGAATGGCTATTATAAAAAAAAAAAGCAAAAGGCAACAAATGTTGGAGAGGATGTGGAGAAAAGGGAACCCTTGGACACTGGTGATGGGAATGTACATTGGAACAGCCACTGTGAAAAATGGTGTGGAGATTCTTCAAAAAATTAAAAATGAACTCCATGTAATCCGACAATCCCACTTTTGGGTATGCACTTCCGTGTTTATTGCAGCATCACTTACTACAGCTAAGATGTGGAAACAGTGTAAGCATCCATCAACAGAAGGATGGATAAAGGAAACGTGCTGTATATATACAATGATAATAGAATATTATTTAGCCTTAAAAAAGACTGATGTCCTGCCATTTGCAATAACATGGATGAACCCAGAGAACATTATGCTAAGTAAAGTAAGCAGGACACAGAAAGACAAATACTGCATGATATCATTTTTACGTGGCATCTACAAAAGTCCAAGTCATAGAAGCAAAGAGTAAAACAGTGGCTGTTCAGGGGCTGGGGAGCAGGGGAAATAAGGAGCCACGGTCAACCGGCACGAAGTTTCAGTCATAGAGGATGCGTAAATTCTGGAGATCTAATGCGCAGCATGACGGTTAGAGCTAAGGACACTGTGCTGTGCACTTAAAATCTTCTGAGAGTGGACCTTAAGTGTCCTCATCACACACACAAAAGCAGCTGTGTCAGGTGATGGAAGCGTTCATCAGCTTGACTGTGGAAATCATTTCCTGATGTATAGGTATATAAAAACGTCATATTGTACAACAAATAAAATATACAGTCTGCCCTGGCTGGTGTGGCTCAGTGGGTTGAGCACCAACCTGCAAACCAAAGGGTGGTCAGTTCGATTCCCAGTCAGGGCACATGCCTGCATTGTGGGCCAGGTCCCCAGTAGGGGGCGTGCAAGAAGCAACCACACATGGATGTTTCTCTCCCGCTCTTTCTCCCTCCCTTCCCCTGTCTCTAAAAATAAATAAATACATGCATACATACAATCTTATTTGCCAATTAATCTCCATAAACCTAGATATTTAATTGATTAATTAATTAATTTTTGAGGGGAAAGAAAACTACAAACCAATATCCCTGATGAATATTGATGAAAAAGTCCTCAGTAAAATACTAGCAAGCTGAATTTAATAGAACATTAAAAGGATTATATACCATGACCAAGTGGGATTTATTCTTAGAAGGCAAGAATAGTTCAACATATAAAATTTAACTGATATAACATACCATATTGACAGAATGAAGAACAAAAATCACATGACCATCTCATAGACGTGGAAAAAGCATTCAACACTCTTTCATGGTAAAAAGAACCCACTCAACTAACTAGGAATAGAGGGAAACTACCTCAACATAGTAAAGTCCACATATGACGAGCCCAGAGCTAACACACTCACTGAAGGAAGACAAAGCTTTTCCTCTGTGACCAGGAATACCATAAGGATGTCCATTCTTGCCACTTCTACATATAGTGTTGGAAGTTCTACCCAAAACAATTAGGCAAGAAAAAGGAAAAACAGGCATCCAAATTGGAAAGAAATGAAATTATCTCTGTTTGCAGATGACATGCTCTTTTATGTAGGAAATCCTAAAGATGACACACACCCTCAACATGTTAGAACTAATAAATGAATTTAGCAAAGTTACAGGATAGAAACTTAACATGCACAGAAAAAATCCGTTTCCAAAAAAATTGGAAAATTTTTTCAATAAAATGATAAAAAATTAAAAATAAATCACTTGTGGTTTTATACACTACCAATAAACAATCCAAAAGGATATTAAGAAAACAGTTCCATTTACAATAATGTCAAAAAGAATAAAATTCTTAGGAATTTAACCATGGAAATAAGACTTACACGTTAAAAACTACAAAACATTGCTGAAAAAATTAAAGAACACACAAACATATAGAAATAGCTCATATTCACAGATTGAAAGCCTTAATATTGTTAAGATGGTCCTGCTACCCAAAGCCGTCTACAGGGTCAACACAATGTCTAGCAAAATCCCAATGGCACCTTTTGCAGAAATAGAAAGATTCATCCTAAAATTCATATGAGATATCAAGGACCAAACAATTCTGAAAAACAAGAATGAAACTGGAAGACTCATACTTCCTGATTTCAAAACATATTACAAAGCTACAATGATCAAAGTCATGTGGTACTGGCATAAAGATAGACAAATAGACCAATGGAATGGAATACAGAGCCCAAAAATAAACTTTTGCATATCTGGACAGATAATTTTCTTTAAAAAAATTTTTTTATTTATTGATTTTAGAGACAGAGGCAGGGAGAAAGAGACATCTATTTGTGATTCCATTTATTTATGCATTCATCAGTGGCTTCTTGTACATGCCCCGACCAAACACCTGTCCTGCAGGTGTTTAACCTGACCAAACCTGCAACCTTGGCATATCAGGACAACACTCTAACCAACTGAGCTACCCAGCCAGGGCTGGTCAAAGGATTCTTGACAAGAATGCCAGAACTCTCAATGGGGAAAGGACAGTCTCTTCAACAAATTGTTGTTGGAAAAACTGGCAAAAGGAGTTGAAACCTTATCTTACACCATAGACAAAAATTAACTCAAAATGGATTAAAAACTTAAATGTAAGTCTCAAAACTGAATTTCCTCTAGGAAAATTTTATGTTTCCTAGAAAAAACATAGGGGAAAAGCTTCACGATATTGGAATTGGCAATGATTTTTTAGGTATAACGCCAAGATCACAAGCAACAAAAGAAAAAAGCACATGTGACTACCTCAGATTTAAAACTTGTGTGCATCAAAGGACATGACAAACGGAGTGGAAAGACAGCCTACAGTGGGAGACTACAGTTGCAAATCATACAGGGGTGGAAAAAAGTAGGTTTACAGTTGTTCATATGGGAAGTAATATAATAATTAATAAACACTAATACAAGAAAAAACTGTGCTTTGTGTACCCATAACTGTAAACCTACTTTTGCCCCACTCAGTATATGGTAAAGGATTAATATTCGGAATATACAAAGAACTACAACTCAGCAACGATACGAGAGGGGGGCCCACAAAACCCAGAATTTAGTTATAAAAAATATGTATTTATTCTTACATGTTTACATTTCCGTCACCGTCAAAGTACTCTTCATTTGATGCAATACACCTCTGCAGCAATCTTTCCAGACTGCTGAACAGAGAGCAGAGATTGATGACAATGCTAATACTGCGAGAAGAGGGAAAAAACAGAGCTGGCATTTCCAGCCCTAGTTGGAGCTCCCTGTCGGCAACATTTCCCGGTGAAACCAAGGACCGGCTCATCAGACCTGACACATTCAGTTACATCGCTCATGTAACTGAAGGGACAAATAGACCAATGAGGGAGAAGGGAGACAGCAGGAGGGAGCTGTTGTTTAATGTGTATCGAGACGTTTTTTGCACTGCTCGAAATAGTTTTTGAACTTGTTGATTCTGATGCCTTTTAGTCCTTGCTATTGTTGTTTCAGCTCTTCCACCATGGCAAAACATTTCCGTTTGAGGACTTCTTTCATCTGGGGAAACACAAAAAATGTCACTGGGGGTGAGTTTGGGTGAATAAGGAGGGTGGGGCATGGGGGTCATGCCATTTTTGGTCAAAAACTGCTGAACACTCAGCACACTGTGGGTAGGTACGCTCGTAAATAACCCATCATGAACTGGGCAAACATGTTGTAAGGGTCTCCAAAAAAATTCACTGAAGTTGAACGCAGCCTCTCACTACAACACCAGCTGGTACACTAATACAGATGTGTTCCTGGAATGCTCACCTAGCAGGGGAAGCCTGTCCTACAAGGGCCCAGCCCTCCAGAAGATAATTCTGGGTTTTTTTGGGAGGTTCCCTCTGTAAATCAAACAACACGATTAAAAATGGGCAAAGGAAAGCCCTGGCTGGCGTAGCTCACTGGATTGAGCGCGGGCCTGCGAGCCAAATGATCACGGTTTGATTCCCAGTCAGGGCACATGCCTGGGTTGCAGGCCAGTTCCCAGCAGGGCACACATGAGAGGCAACCATACATTGATATTTCTCTCCCTCTCTCCTTCCCTTCCCCTCTAAAAATAAATAAATAAAATCAGTTATCACATGCTTCTGTCCGTTAAAAAAAAATGGGCAAAGGACCCGAATAGAAATTTCTCCAAAGATGATATGCAAATGGCCAACAAACAAGTAAAAAGATGCCCAGCATCACCAATCAACAGAGGAATGCAAATCAAAAGCACAAAGTACTAACTGACATCTCAAAAAATAGCCTAAGTATTGCAGAAAAAATCAAAGCTTATCAGCTACCTCTACAGAATTTCTACAGTTCAAGATTTAAAAAAGATGAAAAGAAGTTATTGAAACTGACAATCCACGTCCACCAATCCTTTTCCTCTGTTAAACATCCTTATTTACTTTTTCTCTCATAAGAGACTTATGTATTAACTAACCTATTTGCTATTTTTTCTGATGTGAATATTTAAATTACATCACATTCCCAAATGCACATTGTGATTGTAGGAGAATAAAAACTCTGAATCAGTCTCTAAACACACACACACACACACACACACACACACACACACCCCAATGAAATATTACCTCATATTCGTTAGGGTGGCTACTGTCAAAAAAAGCAAAAAATAACAAGTGTGGATGAGGATGTGGTGAAATTGGGACCCCTGTATCCTCTTGGTGGGAATGTAAAATGGTGAAGCCACTATGGAAAACAGAGTGGAGATTCCTCAAAAAATTAAAAATAGAACTATCAGCCCTGGCTGGTGTGGATCAGTGGATTGAGCACCAGCCTGCGAACCAAAGGATCGCTGGTTCAATTACCGGTCAGGGTACATGGCTGGGTTGCAGACCAGATCCCCAGTAGGGGGCGTGTGAGAGGCAACCACACATTGATGCTTCTCTCCCTCTCTTTCTCCCTCCCTTCCCCTCTCTAAAAATTAATAAATAAAATCTAAAAAAAATAGAACTATCATATGATACAGCGTTCCCACCTCTGGGTATATTCCCCAAAAGAACTGAAAGCAAAGTCTCTAAGAAATATTTGCAAGCCCATGTTCCTAAAGCACTATTCATAATAGCCAAGAAGTGAAGGCAACCCAAATGTCTACAGATGAATGAATGGATAAACAAAATGTGATACACACAGACAATGGAATATTACCAGTCTTAAAAGGGAAGTGAACATTATATGCTATAACATGAATGAACCTAGAGGGTATTGTGCTAAGTGAAGTAAGCCAGTCATGAGACAAATATTGTGTGATTCCATTAACATGTGGTGTCTAAAACAGTCAAATTCATAAAAATAGAAAGTAGAATGGTGGTCACCATGGGCTAGGGGAGCGGGAAAAGGAAGATGTTTAATGTGTACTGAGTTTTGGATTTGCATCATGAGAAAGTTTTCAAGATCTCTTTCTGTGGGGTTGTGCTGGACACGGCTCCTGCAACCCCCTGTGACAGTGTCCTCACAGAGCCTCTCACTTGTCACCAGCTTCTGTTCGGCCAGGCACCAGTGTGGTCAAATCCTAGTCACTGACCTGGAGTTATACAGCCTTTCCCACAGGCCTCTTAACCACTTGTCTAGAAAATTTTATCACGAATCCCATCAGTAAAATAACTTTTAACAAATCTATATCTACATCTGTATCTATATTTGCCACTTGAATTACAAATGGACACCCAAATTAAGATTTGTGCCCTATCACACATACGTGTAGACATATTCACTTATAAATTATACACTACTTGACTATACAAATAATAAAATATAGTCATCACATAACAATGCAAATAGAGTTTAAGAAGAGTGCTCTAAAAATGAGATAACCAAACCTTTCGCTTTCAGTTAAAAAAGACAATACCTGTATGAGCGATGTAACTGAATATGTCAGGTCTGATGAGCCGGTCCCTGGTTCCACCAGGAAATGTTGCTGACAGGGAGCTCCAACTAGGGCTGGAAATGCCAGCTCTGTTTTTTCCCTCTTCTCGCAGTATTAGCATTGTCATCAATCTCTGCTTTCTGTTCAGCAGTCTTTTGCAGCCACGGTTTATTTTGTGTGGGTTAGTTTTGTTAAAACTAGGTAACATTACTCAGCTAACCGGGGACAGACCCACAGCTCCTCCACGTCCACTCTGCACACTCCCTTTGCCCTGCACTGTGGTCCTCTCCTAAGCCCCTTCCCCCTGGGGTGGTAACTGCTGCCATCCCCTGAGAGTGTGCCTGTTCTCTCTGGTTTCCCTTAACCCTGCCCAACCCGTTGTAAAATTCCTTTATTAAACTCTCCTCAGTAATCTCCACTGAGTGCTCCTGTTTCCTGCCAGGACCCTGTTTGAGATATACCCCATAGAAAAGCAACAAACAAGCAAATATATTGCTGTGCGGCCTCTCAGGACCCCTGTGTCTCCTGGGGATACACTTTCTTGTCAGTGCTCCGGGGCCATCTGACGTGAAGGCAGTGAGGCACGAGTAGCGATCTAAATATTAAGTATTCCTAAAGCCCAGCTTCTTTATATTACAAGTCAAAATTTGAATATTTCCCCCCACCAGGTCATTGTTTTGCACCCAGGGGTGAGTGCCCCCGCCTTACAGGCTACTCGCCAGGGCCCTGGCAAGAGAAATTTAGTAAATGTGGTGGCTGAAGCCAGTCTGGGTACCTCTGCCTTTATTCAGTGGGTGCACTTGGGCACGTGGCTCACCCTCTCTGCTCATAGCTTCCTGGGCAGTAGGATGAAGTGGGAGGTTGGGTCTAGGGGGCAGATAGGGCGCTACCTCCCCAGGGGGCATTGTAGGATTCTCCACTTCTAGGCAGGGCGCTACAGCCTTCCAGTGCTGGACTGGGGACCTTTGCTTTGGGAACCACCCATTTCCTCAGCCCACTTCATTCAGCGAAAACCCTGTTCAGCTGTGTCCCCTCCTGATCCCCGGGCAGGGCAGACGCCTGGGCACATCTGTCACAGTCTGGCAGATCACTCCTCCCCCAGGTCCTCCTCCTCTAGTTTCCTGCCAAGCGAGGGCCTGAGACTTGGGTTATCGCCTTCCCGCTCCGCCCTCACGGCAAGCCTGGGAGAGGGAGAGGAACTGGGCTGCGCCTCTCCCCTAGGCGGCCACCACCGTCCTCAGGGTCCACAACGCCTCCTCCAGCTCAAGTCCGGGTCTTGGCCTCCATCTAGCTGGCTTGGGTCAGAAGAGGTCCCCGCAGGGAAACGGGGGCCGCCTCCTGGGGCTTCTAAACCTGCCTAGGCTGCCGCGTCGGAGCACGCGTCCCTCCTAAGCCGCAGTTTTCGGTTTCCGCAACTCTGCCTCCCAGCTCCAGGCAGAGTTGTAGCTCCGGAAAGATGAATGAAGGGGAGGAGGAGTAGTGAGGGCTGGTGGGAGGGGGCCGGGGTCGCGAGGAGGGGCGGGGCCGCGCAGGGCAATTTCGCCGCCTGCCCGCCCCGCCCCGCCTCCTGCCGCAGCTGCGAGGCCCCGCCCCGGCCCGCCCCTCCGCTCGCTCCCCAGGCCGCCGCGGCGCGGAGCCGGTGCCCGAGCCCGTGTCGGAGAGGCGGCTGCGGCGCCGCAAGCCCCGAGCCCACCCGGCCCGGCCCGCTCTCTCCGCCAGCGCCTCCTGGGCCGGCGGCGGCTGCGGGCGAGCTCTCCGGGCCCGGGCCGCCCCTAGCCCCAGCCCCAGCCCCGCCGGGCCCCGCCTCCCGCCGAGTGCATGAGGTTGACGCTACTTTGTTGCACCTGGAGGGAAGAACGTATGGGAGAGGAAGGTGCGCGGGGCGCGGGCCGGGCGGGGCGCTGACCTAGGGGCCGGGCGGGCGCCTTCTCGGTGGGCCGG
Organism: Carollia perspicillata; assembly: GCA_004027735.1. Classification (NCBI taxonomy): domain Eukaryota; kingdom Metazoa; phylum Chordata; class Mammalia; order Chiroptera; family Phyllostomidae; genus Carollia; species Carollia perspicillata. The sequence continues at coordinate 10,930 of PVKM010027447.1, forward strand.
GGGCACCAAGGGGGCTGGGCCGGGCCGCTGCGGAGGCCGGGTCTGCGGCGAGGCCGCGCCCCTCCCTCCTTCGGGATGAGCTGGACCTTCCGAAGCCCGCAGGCCCCTCCCTGACACGCTCCCCACCACCCCACCCCCGGCTTCCCCCTCATCCCCGGTTTCCCACCTCTTCGGCCCTCGGTGGGCAGCCCTCCCGCGAGCAGAGAGCCCCTCCCGCCTTTCTTCCCTGCTTTCCCCTAGCCTCCGACCGACGACCACCCGACTGGAGTCCTGGGCGCGCTGCCCCCACCCCCAGCTTTCATCCGCGTGCTCCGTCCACCCGGAGCTTGCCTCAGGCCACCCCTTATCCAGTCTCTATCCTGGCCTGGGAAGAAAGGCTCTAGGGGAGCCGCAGCCCAGGGTCCGAGTCGCCGCCTCACGCCTGCTTGGCTCCGTGACCTTGAGCCAGGCGCTACCTGCCGAGCTTCAGTTTCCTAGTTGGTACACTTGGGGGCCGCATAGTTGGACTCTGGTACCGATGGGTAGGGGCCGAATGGGCAGAGCCTAGAGGAGCCTCTGGGGAGCCGTTGGCAGTATGCTGGGGGCCCCCACCCACTCTTTTTCCCTGTGGCAAACCCGGTGCCTGCCATCAGTATTGGCTGGGAGGATGACTCATCCCAGGCTCCTCTTCAGCCCCTTCCCCCTTACTGGGGCTCAAGACTTGGGACTACACGACAGTTAGGGTGTGAAAACCAGAACCCCCCAAACTTCCCCAGCCCAGAGCAGGATCAGGTCTCCTTGGGTTTCCTGCGCCATCACATAGGCCCACCTGGTCCCGACTAGCCAGACCCGCCAGCCCTTCCTTCCACCAGGGCTATGGCCAGCTCTCCCAACAGGGGCCCACCGCACTATCACCCCTGTCGAAGGTCCCTGGGTCCCCATGGAGGGGCAGGTGGTGGCCTGGGAGGCTGCTGTGTGATCCAGCAAGCTTGAATCTCTCCAAGTCTCAGTCTCTACATCTATACAACGAGGAAGGGTGGGCCTACAGGATCTTCCAGGGCCCACCCAGTTCCAGTCGTGCCAGGCCCCAAGGATGACTAAGCATGCCTAGCAGGCAACTTGTGGAGGTGCCAGACCTCCCTGGAGCAGGTGTCTGGAGTCCCCAGCTCTGCAGTCCCACCCCTAGTCAGTCCAGGACATAGCCAGGGCTCATTTGGGGCTGGCACCCCTGGGCTTCCTGCCCTTCCCCTCCAAGGAACTTCAACCCATGGTGGACCAATCCAGTCCTCTCCAGTCCCTACCTGGACTTGAAGGGTCCTCCTAGTACCTGTTCCTGGGCAGGCAGGGGAGGAAAGGAGCTGTGATAAGAATGCCACCACTGCCTTATTTCAAAATCCTTCTGCTTTTTTTTCCTCCCCGTTTACCTTGAGTTGAAGAATGCTGTTGCTGGAGAATGGACATCTGATCCTCCTCTTCAATTTACAGTCAGTTTATAGGTAGGGAAATTGAGATCCAGAGAGACTTGGTAATTTAGCCAAGGTCTCAGCAAGACTCGCAGACCTAGCTCCTTTCTTCCACCCAGCACAGTGGCTGCCCAGCCTGGGTGCTGTGCGTGTGTGCACAAGGGTTTGTGCATGTGGGGTCAGCAGGGCAGGCTGGGCCAACACCAAACTGGGACTCCGCTAAGAGTGGTTCCTGGCTCCCTTTCCACCCCTGCAGGAAGTGAGTTGCCTGTGTGTGCAAGCTGTGGCCAGAGGATCTATGACGGCCAGTACCTCCAGGCCCTGAACGCTGACTGGCACTCAGACTGCTTCAGGTAAGGTGGGCTGGCCAGCAGTGGGATGCCCTAAGTTAAGGCCTGCTGGGGACAAGAGACTAGGCAAGCAATCTGGGAGAGCTGGCTGTTCCCCCGGTGCTGTCTTTTGACTCCTTGGCCTCAGTTTCCCCATCTGTAAAATAGGCATTTGGACTAGAAGATCCCTAAAGGTCTCTCTGTTTTGACATTCTAGACCTCTGAAGAAAGGAGGGGAGAAAAACCTGCCTTTCCACCAGTGTTACCAAGGCCTGCAGGCACCTAGGCAGAGGGAAGAGGCGGAGAGCAGTGCACCCTTGCCTTCTGCATGCTGATGCCCCAGGGGAGGAAGGCAGAGAAACCCAGCCTTGAAGAAAGCTGGGCCTCCTTCACCGGGCCCCAGGCTAGTTGTGAAGCTGCACAGTCTAGTATGCATAGCCCAGACACAAACTCCCAAGTGTTGAAGAGAAGGGTCAGGGCTGTGGCTGAGCACTTGGGACCCAAAGGTGATCCAGCAACCTAATGGGACCATAATTAGAAGCAGGGTCAGGGATGGCCTTAGAGTTGGCTCTAGAGCCAGCGTTGATGTCACAAAGGATGTGCGATTTCCCACATGGGAAGGAATTCCAGGCAGAGGACCCAGCAGGTGCAAAGGGCCTGGCTCCGTCAGTGAACAGCAGGGTTCAGGTGGAAACGCATTGCAAAGGTAGGAAGGTGAAGTTGGGAGGCTCAGCTGGGGTCAGGGCATCGACCCCAGCTGATGGAGTTTATTTTAGTCAGTAAGGACCTCTGACAAAGTTTTTTTTTTTTCTTTTCTTCTTTAAGAATAATATCTAACATTTTCTACAATTTAGTAAGGGCCAGGCACTGGTAAGGACTTTGTATAGTTGGGTATTGCGTTATCTCCATTAATTGAGACACAGAGGTTAATTCTTTTGACCAGTCACACAGCCAGTGAGTGAAGTGAACACACAGCACCCACACCACTGGCTAGAGACCGCAAGAGGGGCAGGCACCATGCCCAGGGGTTCCCAGGCAGGAGTTCAGAAGGAGGTCTTCAGGGAGGCAGGGGATTCTCAGCAGGTAGAGAAAACAGCGTGCACAGCGGAGAGGTGGGACAGCGTGGGCAGCTGAGGGGACGGGAGCAGCTCGTTTGCTTGGAGCAGATGGAGTCGGGGGATGTATCGAGGAGGTAGGCTTGGGATTGATTTGCGAAGGTCCCTGAGTGCCATGATAAGGACCTCCCGAGGGCGGTGGGGAGCCAGCAAAGGGGTTCAAAAAGCAGAAAGCAAGGGAGGGACGTGGGTGAAAGTGCTATTGAAAAGTGCCATCCCAATGGCAGACGGTAACTTAGCAGGGAAGGGACCGTCACAGTAGTTCAGAGTTCTGTACTCAAAGTCTGACTGACGACAGTGCCTAAGAGTGGAGAGAACTGCAGGTATAGAAGGGACAATGTTTGGCAAGTTTTAGTCATATTAGCCACTACTTATTGAGCACTCTTTTAATATCATCTCATTAAACCTTCGACATAATCGAATGAAGTACCATTACTTGTCCAGCTAGTACAATATGTGAGAAATGGGGGCTCAGAGAAGTAAAGTAACTTACTGAAAGTTGCAACAGCTAGAGATGGGGCCTGAACCTCTGTCTGTCTCATTGCAAATCACTGCAGAGTTGAAGAGGCGAGGGGCCTTAGGGCGGGGCTGGGAACAGATGACTGGCTGGGGCTGAATTTAAAGTGGTCTGATTTTCACCCTGGTGCCAGGGAGGGCAGTGGCCTGTTGGTTCCGATGGAGTCGCAGGCTGGGTTGGTGGTGAATTGTGCCCTGTCCCTGCTGAATTGAAGGTACAGTGGACTATCCAGGGTGGCAGTGCCCAGCCCAGAGCTGGCCGAGATGGTCTGAGGTCAGTCAGAGGTGAGAAGGCCAGAGAGAACAGCCTACCTCGGGCTGGCACTGAGATGGTGGGGAGATTTGAGGTGGGGCCAAGAGAAATCAGAGTAAGAACTTTAGGGCCCCCTGTGCCTCGGGTGGGGAGGGAGATGGTGCCTTGGGAGACACAGGAGAGGGCCAGGGGCACAGTGAAGTAGTGGGACAGGGTGCATCGAACGTAGCTGTGAGGGGTCCCAACCTGCAGTACCAGGACAGGGGGGAGGCCCCTGGTGTGGGTGTGGAAGAAGGCAAGTTCGGGGTCCCTGGTGTGATGGGGCACAGGGAGGGCTCCCACAGTGAGGAGGGCCCTCCAGCAGGAAGAGCCACAGGTCCACAGTATGGCTTACACTCGAGTTCTGACACGTGGTGTGGCTCTCTCAACAGCCCCTGGCAAGGCCAACGGTGTCTGTATCCCATGACAATTAGGAAAAGCAGTGTAGGTGGAGTCACTGTTTGCCTGGTCCCTGTGGTTAATAGGCAGTGAGTCTGCTTCTCAGTGGGATGCCCAAGGCCCCGGAGTCTGTTTGGTTTCTCCTTGGAAGCATCTCGGTGCCAGGAAGTAGGGCTGGCACCAGCCCCTGGGCTCTGAGGCCTTGCAGTGGGAGAGTTGTGGGCACACAGGATGCATCTGGCATTAACACTAGGGGTCATTGTCACCCCAGGGGCCCCCCTTTCTCTGTTCCAGGCACGCCTCCCGGAAGGTTATGGCCAGGCCCAGAGTGGTCCAAGCTTCCCTTTAGCCCAGCTGCTGCCTTTGGGAGGTCCCTTCCCAGCAGCCTGCTGCGCATGAGCCCTGGTGCTGCCGCTGCTGCTGCCGTAGCTCTGGTAACACCTCCCTGGAGGCTGGGTGGGCTGGCCCTGGGCAAGGAGGGGTGAGCACACAGCTGACACCGTGGGTCTGAGCCTGGGCCAGAATGCAGCCTCCTCCTCTTTGGGGGATCTCTGAGGCAAGGAGGACAGACTGTGCAGGAAAGTCGGCCTCTGTTCTCTTGAGGGCAGCACCGGAAGAAGCAGCTGAGTTTGTCCCTGTCCCCAGAGAGCCCTGAGCCCCCAGTGCCTTTGTCAAAATAGACACTGAGGTGTAGGGCTAAGGGCAGAGTGACTGCCACAGCGTCCCCAGCTGAGGCGTAAGACCTTCAACTGCTTCCTGTTGCGGGCTCAGACCAAGTCCTCCGGCACCCACATTGCTTCATTCTCCTCCCATGTGGGTGGCCATACTGGCCCCACCCTCTGCAGCCTCCAATCCTGAGTGCCTGGAGTAGGATGGGGAAGCAGCTAGTCTGCCGGCCCACCCCTGTCCCGTCGCTCCCCATTGGCCCCCAGAGCCCCTGCTGTGGGGAACTGCAGAGGATGCTGGCCTCGCCTCTGAGAAGACGGTGCTTCCTTAGAGGGGCCAAGTAAGTGGAAAGCCCCTTCCCTACCTGTCCCAGGCCTCAGGAAGGGCCCCCCTGGTGTGAGGGCTGGGGCCAGAGGCAACTGTGGACAGGCCGACCTGGGTCCAGGCTGTGGGGCAGGAGAACTGAAACTCCTGGTCACTGTTGTCCTGTCAAGGGGAAGCAGGCCACCACTGAAGCTTCAGGCCTTTCTGGTGCAGTCTCTCCATGAGCTGGTCCTCCTTCCTTCGCCTCTGAGGTCCAGGAATGTGGCCCTGGGTAAAGGGCATGCCTAGAAGGGACGGACCTGTCATTGTGGAGGTTGCCTCTGCCTCTCAGCCCCGGCCTCTCATGCCTTCCTGAGTTCCTGAGCCTGGCCTTGTCTTCTGCTCTCAGAGATGGGGACCCTGGATGGGGCAGATAGACAACTGTCCTTCAGGACTTCCTCTCCGTTTGGCCCTGGGCCATCTCTATATACCCTTAGTACCTGGCACTTCTCTCTTGACATCCCTTGTGGGGGTGGGGGCATGAGTAGGACACCCCTTAGGGCCAGGCCAGCCTGCCCCACCAGCCTCCTGTGGCTTCTGGCTGGATGTGGACCTAAGGGGTGAAGGGATGGACAGGGTCAGGGGCTCCGGGTGCCTTCTATCAGCAAAGGTCACTGAGGCCACAAGTGCCAGCTACCAAGCTGCTGCATGAGCCTGGGCTAGGTCCCCTATCTGACATGGAGGTCCCCTGTGCCCTCTCTGAGTTAGAGGCCCGGCTGGGGTACCCTGGAGCAGCTCTGAGGATGCTGGGGGATGGGAACTGCTGCAGATGGAGTGTATACAGCAGGCCTCTCCGGCAGGAACCACTTTGTTCTCTTTGGAGTTCAGTGTTTGTGGATGCCTGGCCTGGGACCTCAGAGCCCCTGCAGGCTAATGGCAAAGACTGGTGGGCCAACAAAGGCTGGCTGTGCAGGCTGGTGGGGGGTGGGGGACACCTAGCCAGGCCTCTGAGCAGGCTTCAGGGAAAGCTCATAGTAACCAGGTTTCGATAGCGTTCACAGAGCCCTTGGATGAAACGGCTTTGGGTGTTCCAGGGCTGTTACAGTGATGAATATCTGAAGGAGTAGGAGTTTAGAGGCGGGAGAAGAGCAGAGGCAGGACCCCTCCCCCCACCCCCACCCCTGGCCTGCCTGCATCCTGGCAGCTGCAGAGTGAGGGGGAGACTCCTGTGGTGACACAATGTGACGAGATGTGTCTGGTCGGTGGAAGGCTGAAGTGAATCACTGATTAGCACAGGGCGTGGGGACCTCCCAGTACTCCGCCTCTTTGCAGAGCTGCCCCCCTCATCACCCAGTAGTGAGATGCCCGCCCCCTGCGGGGCCCAGGTCAGGAAGGGTTGGGGGTGGAGGGGTGCGGATGACATCATGGCTCTGGTCCAGCTGCTGCTTCCACTGCCTCCTCTCACATCCCAGGGCAGTCTCTGGAGGCCCTCTCTTATAGGGTGACTGCACCAGACTTCCATTCTGGACACCTCCCTCACCCCCTCACCCCTGCCACTGAACTCAGGCGTTTTGTGCCTTCTCTGCCCTTGCCATGCCCCACACCAACCTGTCCCCTCCCCCGCTTCAGGCTCCCAGACAATAGGGAACTGGCCGGATCCTCTTAAAGGGACAGTGTCCCACCAGCACTCTTGCCTGCTTTCCTCTCCCTCCTCATTCCCAGTTCCCTGATTAAGTAGCTAAGTCAGTGAAAGCAGTCTACATAGAGTGGAGGGTTCTCTGGGGGATAGGACCGTCTCACTCAGGTCCCAGTCTTTCCTGTCCCCCTCTCTTCTGGATTGTTCTACTGAGCCCAGGTCCTTCTGTCCCCATGTGACCTTCTCACATTACCCAGAGGGCCTAAAGAGCAGCAGAGCTGGATGGACTCTCTGCATGGTGTGTACTCCGGCCTTTGGAACCCTGGATCGGGCTCTTACAAGCATGCCCCTAAGGGCGCATGGGATCCACATTTCTGCATTTGCTCATCCTGATTTAGCTGGGCTGTCGGTGCCCACCTACTGGGATGGACACTCAGATGGAAAGAAGCAGGCATGTGGGTCTAGCTGCAGGCCCGTGGGGTGACTCTAAGAAGCCAGCACATCTTTCCTCTCCCATTTGCCCTTCAGGGGCCCCACTGGTCAGGCCTCCCTGGTAGCTCCTGGTGGGGAGCAAGGGGACCATGCCCGGTGATCCCGTGCATGCCAGCTTTCTCCATGTGGCACGGCTGCTTTTCTGAAGGAAGGTGTAGGGACTACGCTCTGGTTGAGGTGGAAGGAGGGGTTAGGCTGCGCTGCCCTTCAGCCCCTTGTTGTGACGGCAGCAAGTGGAGGGCTGGCTGGGGACCAGGAAACCAGCAGATCCCCTCTCAACTGATACCAACGGGTCTCTGCTGAGCTGAACTCCTGCCTGACCTAGGGCAGTTTAGACGCTCCGAAGCTCATCTGCCTCACCTCTAAAGTGAGGATGCCCATGCCTGCCTCATGGCGGCCTGTGAGCATTAATTAAATTTAACCAAGACAATGAGAAGGCTTCCAACAGGTCACTTTCATGTATATGTCAGTTGGCTCAAGCTGCCTCCACCCCAATGGTGGCGGGGGCGGGGGATGGGGGGTGGCAGAGGAGAGGAAGCTGACTAGACTAGAGAAGTGGGGCCCAGGGTTTGTTTGTTCAGGCCCACCACCTCAGTCCTGGGCTCTCTGGTTCCATTCCGCCTTTCGCCTGACTGGTGACCAAGAGCAAGTCACTTGCCCTCT
>PVKM010027448.1:0-18782 GCA_004027735.1 Carollia perspicillata
AAAAAAGTGTCTACACTAACATTACATTCAAACTATATGTCTCTTTGTAGTCTGCCTATCAAAAAATATTACATTTTCTTGTGAATTACTCATTAGTTATTTCCTCGTTTCAATTTCTTTTCACATAGATTTCTCAGAAGAAACCAAGACAGTAGCTTCTCTGACAGTGAAATGTACAAAATAAATGACATGTCAACAAGTAAATGAGCATTCCCTGTCTGAGCAGCTGGGTCACGTCTCCTTTTCAAAATCCTCAGCCCCATGATACAAAATAATAATAATCTAAAAGACCTCATTAAATGATCAATATATTGACATAACCTCTATAGAGAGACACATAGTGTTTTAATTGATTCCATGAATCCATTAAATGGAATATAAAACCCAAGTCTTCAAATTATATTGCAAAAGAAAATATTTTTTTATTTATTAACTATTTTTCTCCAGGTTATGGATAATGGACCATAAAAGATACAGAAACTCTTATATTCGACCATATAGTAAAAGAAGTCACCAAATATTTCATACAAACAGTATCACAACAAAAGTTTTAATAGACAAGTGAAACCATGTTTACTTACCAAAAAACTTCCAAAGGCCGAATTAAATATTGCTGCTGCCTATAGAGAAAATAAATGGGGGGAAAACTTGCTGAAGGTGAATAGGAAAAGAAAAAGCCAAAATTATCATTGTCCCATCCCCACTATTCCAAAATCTTAAAACATTGATGCTATATAGCAAACTTAGTCATTGCCTACAAAAATTGCCAGCGGCCTACAGTTTACTGAGACGGATGCGCTGCAGCTTAGCAACTCATAAATAACGGGTCTCCAGAGCAGGCAGAGAGGGCTTGCCCTGAGACTCTCTGAACCTCTGTGGCAGCACCGAAGAACTGCGACAGACAGTAAACTGAAGCCTTGTTGTTATCAATTTTGCTGCTGAATTTAAGACCATCAGAGGGTGATTTACTCATAAAAAGTTTTCATATTACTGGGAAAGGAAACCCAGAATTGTTAAGAACACATTAGCTTCTCTCTCTCAGGGAGCCCCATCCTAGGAGATCCCCACAAAGTGAGACCGGTGGTTTCCATACAGCACTCATTAAAATTACGAACAATGTTTTCAGACCATGGAAGTTACTGCTACTCCATTCATTCTACAGGAGAAACAAGCAAGAAACACTTCTATTAGGTGTTCAAAGTTCAGAGAAGAAATATTTGACTTTGCTTACCTAAATATCCAGGGAATACACAGTAGAGGTAATACAGCTCTGAACTTTACACCAATTTATTCCATGAAGCTGTACTTGAGCCTTAAAAGCATCTCACATTATTCAAAAAGGATAGAAACTTGTATAACATCCCATTTGATAAAAGAAAAGAGAAGGAAAGAAAAAAACGATAAAAGGCAAAAGGAGGGGTAGAGAAACCCTATCGACAGCGCCTGAGATCCAGAGCAGAATTAAGTTAATCGCCGTGGACATGAGCAGCCACATCGTAGTAAGAAGACCATGTCAGTTCAGCAAGTTTGAACCAAGTCCAAAGCCAAGCTAAGAGCTGTAGCTGAAAATGCCTTCTGCTCCAGAAGAGGATGCAATGAGAGTGCATGGGTAATGAGATCCTTGGCTCCAGAGGGCTTAGCTCTCCTGTTCAACTTCATAATTAATTCAAAGCTTTGATAATTTCATTAGATTTCTCCTTTGCTGGCCCCATCAATAAAAGATGGCACTGGACCACACCTCCTCTGTGGCATAAATACAGGCACAGACCAGGGAAACCTTTGCTTCCTGACAGAGGTAACGGCATATGGTGTTCCATGTTGTTCAGGGAGCAGTGAGAAATAATGAAGATTCAGCTACATAAAACATTGCAGATGACAACTGCAAACTACAGCAACATAACCATATCTTCCTGGAATCCTATTCTGGATGAGTCAGGAAAAAAGTTTTACGTGGGGAGAGAAATAAGTAAAACAGTATATGTAAATGAACTGTGCAGAGATCAACAAGGAACGTTGCCCTCCTTTCTACAAAAAGGCACCTTCCCCACCAACAGTGTTCATTTCCCAATCCTATGCTGTGCTTAAAATGGACTGATCTCTATTTTTAGTAAAGGCATGAAGTCTTCCCCTTTGAACTCCTCTCTTCCAAATTTGCTTCCTGCCAGTGCCTTACACCAACCTTATAGTTTGGCTTAACATTAAAAAAAAAAAGGACGGTTAGAAATAAAAAGGCCTAGAAGCCAAGTAAAATAAATATCAATCACCACTTATCAGACCAACTCACCATACTCACACTCCCTCCAGTTCTCTTTTTAAACCCAAACACAAGGAACATGGTCCATGTGATTAGCTGTGTTTCTGCATTTTTTAAAATGACAGTGACAGCTTAGGTGCCCAACGGTGCTGCAGGCCAACTTATTCCAAGTTGTTTTTCTGACAGAGGTGATGGATTTGAACTCGCTTACCTACACTACGCTCAGTCTTTCCATGCAGTGAGATCAGGCAGTCATTGGTGAGAGCTTTGGGTACTCTGAAGACTCATGTAAAATCAGACACTACACCAAGAATCTAGGGCTCGATGTCAATAGATAATTAAGCTCATAGTTGGCTCACTCCTACACTTGGGGCAGAGGAAGGGATTATGTTTTCCAGAGTTCCCACGAGTGATGATATTCATAGAGTATTTACCTGATATACCAGGGACACGGGTGTCTTCTGACTTAATGAGGAATTCCCAACTCCTTGGCAGGACATACAAGGCTCTCCATAAACAGGTCCCTCTCTGGAGAGAGATCTCATTTCCTGCCTCAAATGTTATATTCTGACAATTCTCCAAACTCATCACGCTGCTTCTTACCCCTTTCTTCCCTGGCCTGGAGGGCCCTCTCTACCATTCTCCCTTCCTCTACCATTGATCTCAGCAGCTCCGCTTGGGCACTATTCTTCCAAGAAGATTTCAATCGCCTCTTCTACACACACACTGACACTGCTAGGTGGACTCGGTGTCCCCATGCCTGCTGCCACAGCTCCCCGAGCACACCGAGGCCATGGCACTGGCCACACTACGGAAATGACCCATCTGCATGGCTACCTGTCCCACTGCAGACCAAAGACTTCTAAGGAAGAAATCTGATGAAGCCCATCCTAAGTACCTGCATGTTTGTTATGGATTGCTGAAATAAGTGGCGCCCCCAGAAACGGTCGAAGTGCACCTCGCCTACTCAGTTACTCTATGTGTCAGGCAGAATCCAGGGACTGGAAGATGCAGAGGGCTGGACCTGCCCAAGCCAAACTGAGCATTAGCAATGACAGATTTAGACTTCAGTCTCCCACCCGACAGAAGCATCTCTGACATCTTGTTCTACTTCCCATAACCTCCCGATTATGATCCAGTGACATAAATATGCTTAACATAAATAATGCTTTAAAAGTTACCAGTGCCATAAAGCAATTGAGTTAGTTAAGTAAAATCTAGAATTACCAAGGAATACAATGCAGCCATTAAAAAGAAGATGGGTTTTTTAAAGATCCTCTTTTCATTATCAGTATCCTCTATATACTGATAGGAAAGCATGCTGATCCTTTTAAGTGAAAAAACTGGTTTCAAAACACTGTCTATAATCCCTTCAATATGTTTTTGTCCACAACAAGCAATTCTCAGGCACCTCCTAGGTATGCTACCATTCAACTCAATTTTGCCACTATCCACCTGAAACAAGCGTCAGATCCCACTAGTGAAGGACTCAGTCCCACAAGACTGTCCACATTTTGGATGTCAATCGTAAGTCCAAGTTGTCTCCTGTGCTCCTGGCCAAACTGGCTATAAATCAAAGGTTCCCACAACCCCGCCCTTGAGTTTCATTCATTTGCTAGAGCAGCTCACAGAATGCAGGACATCAGTTTACCCACCAGATTACTGCTGTGAAGGACATCACCCAGGAGCAGCCAGATGAAAAAGATGCGCAGGGCAAGGCACGGGAAAGGGGTCAGCGTTCTCGGCCCTCTCCAAGTGCACCAAATGCGTGCTTCTTATTATAAATCACAGCGTCACATTCTGATTGTGTTAATATTTACACACATACATATGTATGTATAATACATTCGTACCTACCTGTATGTAGGTACCTGTGTGTACCTACCTGTATGTCGGTACAGGTATGTATAAGAAAACACTAACATTTTTGTCTAAAAGGGATCACAAAAAGAACTCCTAACTATGGTTAAATTTGTTGAATGGGATTGGGTGAGGGGTGTTTTTATTTTTCATTTTGCTCTGTCTGTCCTGTTTGGCTTTTGTTTTTAACAGGTTACTTTTCTATATTTCACAAGAGTTATCTGACCAGGGAGATGCTCACCTACTTACTATTTGCATTTTAAATTCCTTTGTGTTAAAATGTAATAAATATTTCATTTTAAAATGAAACTAAGGCCCTGGATGGTGTGGCTCAGTGGATTGAGCGCCAGTCTGCGAACCAAAGGGTCGCCGGTTCGATTCCCAGTCAGGCACATGCCTGGGTTGCGGGGCCAGGTTCCCTGGTGTGGGGCATGCAAGAGGCAACCACATACTGATGTTTCTCCCCCTCTCTTCTTCCCACCCTTCCCCTCTGTCCAAAAGTAAATAAATAAAATATTTTTTTAAATGAAATTGAGATTTCAACCCCTACTTGGTACATTAGCAGCATCTCTTGCCCACCGCCCAACAAGCTGGAGGATGGACACCCTCTGGCACACGTCGCTGGCGGGGGAGGAGAAGCCACAGGATGGACTGGGGGCATCTTCCAGGGGTATCTCTAGGGTGTGAATGTATGGTTTTGAAAATAACCCCCAAATCCACTATTACTTCTGCATTAAAACAAACATCGCTAAAGAAAATGCAAACCTTATAAACTGATATCAAACACGAACCACCTAAGATAGTTTGTCCTGTAGGTAGAGCCCTTCAGGTGACACGAGCAGACTCTCTATGGACATGAGTTTCCTCTCCTCAGCCTGCGAGAAGCCACCATACCTGAGGCAGTTCACTGATTTTTAAATACGGCATTTCACTTACCTCTTTGGCTAGAGACAATTTAATTACCCATTCCCTGCCCAGAATGCTGCATTCTACGAGAATGTTCCCTCACAGCAAGAACTCTGTCTAATTTGTACAGAGTTGTGTGCTCAATGTTCAGAAGAGTACCTGACTCGTAGTAGACCCTCAATAAACATTAATACATGAATAAATGAACGAATACTGCTTGTGCTAACGGAACGTCCTGCACAGTAATGTTTTTATTAATGAATTCATGAAACCCATCTGCAAAGTGTATGCTTTGGTATAATCACATTTGAAGGATAATTAGATCAATGCTAACTGGAAAAAAAAGTCCACATTGAGGTGATTTTTTAATACTGTGTAGATTGGCTTCCTTTATATTACACATTTTTAGATAATATATTGCTTTTAGTATCAGCTTAATTTTACGCAATATTTGGTATTTTACTAATGTTTCATTATATATTATACAGCTTGTCTTTATTAAATTATTTTGGAAAATTGAACAAGTTCCATAATGAATTAATTTCTTCGTAACTTTGGAATTATTTGAAATAAAAAGGAATTTTTTAAAACCTGAAAACAATGGGGACACAGAGTCCCCCTGACTCATAAAAGCAAGTTTTACCTTTAAAAGCTGAATGTTTTGAAATGTGATGAAGTTCTACCTTCCGGTGAGTCCCACACCTTCACCTTCCTCACTGCCATGCACTGACCATGTTCCATGCCCTGGAGATGCACAAATTTGTAACCCCCGTTTGCATGACTGCACTTCAAATATATGAACGTGGCGGGGTCCTTCCCATGTCTTCCCTTATAACGCTACATCTAAACTCGCACAATGCCGATGCAACATCCCTCTTTCCTTCCCCTCCTCAGTGCACTGAATTAAAAAATGAAGTCCATTGTTTACACTGAGTGTAGATAATCTGTTGCAAGTCAATTTATGAAACTTCCAGTTTTCACTGTTGCATACTCCGCTTCCCCAGTCAATGCGTACAGAAATGTTTGCCAAAATGTCAAAATGGGGCACGTACAGTTGTTTCAGAAGTCCTGACAATGCTCCAAGAGGAGAATGTGTAGCAAGTATCTGTTCTAAAGTAAGATATGTATCTATGCAGTACTTCTTAAAAGACATGAAAACTAGATCAGGGACCATTTCACACGCAGGCCAGATAATAACAAAGCAGAAGTTCCAGAGGAAATTAATAAGAGAAAGTGTCCAGGAATAGAGCATCTCTGCCTCTTTTCTCCTCCTCTAGGGGAGAGAGCTCACCACTCACCACACCTCCTAAGTTGGGGAAGGGACAATATATTCAAAAGAACCAACAGTGGGGATAGGAGAAATTGTGAGAAAGCAAGAATGGTAGTGCTGTCCCGTGCTGGAAGTTTACTGGGGAAAGAAAGTGCTTGCAAGGTGGCCAAGGAGCTGAGTGCGCTCCATGAGAGTTCTGGGAAACATCATGGTGTGCTCATTCCCCAGAGTTGGATGGGGGGCGGGTTAGGGAGGATGTGTACGTGAACAGAGACAGGTGGGGAGGCTGCCTAGAATGGACCACAATGGTGAGGCAAGGAGAGGGCAAACGGGCCAAGTGTACTTCAGTTCTGTGATGGGGGTCAGGTTCTGTCAATTCCATGTGGGCCAAGTAGATGCCTCAGAGGACTGCCATCAAGCTTGATTCACCTGGAGAGATCCAAAATAGCAGTGAGAGGCTAAGGGACATGTTTAGGGGTAAGGGTGGAGGTGTACTCTGCAGAACTCCCTCCCCTCACCAGTCCGGCAAAAAGAGCTAGCCCATGGACACCTGCTATGACAGAGGGCACAAGGGTCAGACCACAAGAGCACGGATACGAAAAGACTGCCCCACGGTCTCTAATACATCTGTTCTTTACTCTCCCCCTGGCTCTAAAGAGACCAGAAGCAGGGAAGGTGAGGAGGTAGAAAAACAGTAGAACAGTCCAGGCCCTCTTCCCCAATGGTCCTGCTTACCTTATTTTATATTTTTATACATTACACTCGACAGACACAAACTACAAGCATTCCCCTTAAGACTGGGAACAAGAGCGGGACCTCTGCTTTCACCTCTCTTAGTCAGAGTAGTACTGGAAGTCCCAGCCACAGCGACCAGACAAGAAGAAGAAGCAAAAGGCATCCAAGTGGAAAAGGAAGAAGTAAAACTCTCATTATTTGCAGATGACACAACACTGTACATACAGAACCCTAAAAATTCCACCAAGAAACTATAGAACCGACCAATGATTTCAGTAAATTAGGATATAAAATTAATATCCTGAAATCGTTTGCATTTTTATATGCCAATAATGAACTAACAGAAAGAGAAATTAAGAAAAGAATTCCATTCACAATTGCTATCATATATGTATATATTCATTAAGAAAAAAAGTACAATTTTCTGTGTTTTAAATAAACAGGTTAAGTCTAGGATGGGAAAGCAGGGAATCTGGAGTTTTAAACTAGACTGGCCTGGATTATTTAACACCAAAAAGCTAATCCTTATTACTAAATCTATGTTTGCAACTAAAAGTGACTAGAAAACCAGGAAATGTGCCAGAGATGCTGTCAAAGGAGTGGGCGGGGAATCGAGTCCGTGAGATGGCATCTCGTGTGGTGTGTGACCCTCACATTCCCACCATCACTAAAGAGAGATTATAATAGCACAATATATTGAGTGCATATATGAGCTAAAACAGACACACAAACAAAGCACCAGGTATGAGACATGGAAGTCAGTCAAAACCAGAGGGGTAAAGCATGCCAGTGGACGCTGCGCTCTCCCGGGAATCCTGACTGTGACCCTGGAGCAAGGCGGAGCACAGGGCGTGTCCTGCAAAGAAGGGTGGGAGGCGGAAATGCGACTGCAGCAGGCCCCGCAGAGAGGAGAGGACTGCTCCGCTGCAGAGGGGCAACTAGAAAGCTCCGCTGACAAGGTCAGCAAAGTAATCCAAGGCCTGCATCAAGGGTGGGCGAGGGGCTGAAGTTACACTACCCAAGTGATGCGAGAACCCCAAACTCATGATTAGTTCAAAGAAAAGAGAAGGTGGATCAGAGACCAGAGGAGAAACTAGGTTTTCCACATTACACTACAGAAAATACTGGATAAATTAAAGACGTACATTTGGAAGCCAAAACTTTAAAAGTTTTAGAACAAACTGTGAGAGACTATCTTTATGCCGTTAGGAAAGGAAACAATTTTTTAAAGTAAGATTTTAAGTACACCAAAAGTACATATGAAAAAGGGAAGCTAGAGTTGCCATGCAACGAAGTTCTGACCAATGAGATATAAATTGATATATGTGCTTCATGGGGTGGGGGAGCAGGGTGGTTAGTTTCTGGCACTGCTTTTCTTCCCTTCTTCCTGCCTAGTGCAGTGACAGCTATTTTATGACCAGAAAAGAAAGACCAAAATAATGCAGAGATAGCCACTCTAATATGCCACAGAACAAATGCCTGCACTTCCTACCTACAGGCGTCTTGGTAAATGAGAAAATAAGTCCTTGCCTGGCTAAGCTACTCGTAGTCTGATTTTCTATTCTTTGAAGCCTAACAGATAGGATCATGCTCCTAAACAAGGTAGAGAATAATAAAGGACTAACCAGGCAGTGCTTCCCCTAGGTAGGCTTATTAGGCTTTATTTAGCACTATCCCTTGTTCCCATTGCATATGGCATAACACAAAAACAAAGAAAAGAAAACTGACTGTTGGTGACAGTTTTTGGAGATCTAAGCTGTACTGTCTCACGCTGGAAACAATCCTCAATTACATGAATTTATTTCACTTCAAACTCTGATTAACAAGGAGAACTGTCCTTAATATTTCCTTTCTTTCTCAGCATACATTCACTTTGAAAAATAAAGACATCAAAGATTAAATTCCAATCCTTGGGCTCCCATTAAATATGGAAACACAAAATATTTTCTTTTTGCTTGTCAGGTGTTTTGCAAAGTGCCATGAAAGGCAAAAAGAATAGAAATAAAAGAATTGGGAAAAAGTTTATTCTGTTTGTTTTAAAAGCCAATGATAATGGATTTCTGATAAACATCTTAGTTTTAATTTTAATATTGACTATTTAATTACCACTATTTTCACTGTATACATCTCATTACAAGTAAACTTGGAGTTATACATTTCTCTATTGCATTTAAGTACTATCGAATCATAACACAGAAGTAAACATACAGGACATCCATTAAAATGCGAGTTTATACACCTGCTCAGGATTCAAGGGGCATTCTCTATTTGATTCCATTATTTGTTACTGTATTTTTAGATTTTATTTACTTATTTTTAGAGAGAGGGGGAGGGAAAGAGCCATAGAGGGAGAGAAACATCCATGTGCGAGAGAAACATTGATCGGTTGCCTCTCTCACGTCCCCAGCTGGGGACCTGGCCCACAACCCAGGCATGTGCCCTGACTGGGAATCAAACCGGCGACCCTCCGGTCTGCAGGATGATGCCCGACCCACTGAGCCACACCAGTCAGGGTTGTTACTGTATTTTTTAACCAGCAATGGCTAAGAAATAAAACACTGTTTTGAAATCAGTTTTGAATATTTCTTCTCAACAAATAAATCTAAATGAAGACTATAGTACTGAGACAAGGTATTCACCAGTTTAAAGAAAGATTAATTTTAGAACACATACCATTAAAATTCACCATTTTAATGATCACTTTAACTCTTTGTGTTAAAAACATCACAGAAATGAACAGAAGTTCACATATATGCAAATAAAGAGTAAATGACATCCAGCCACTTTACTGAGTGAGCTATATCTCTTGCCTCTTCCTACAGGTCCCTTTCCTGATACCCACGTTAAACATTATTTAATATCCTTAATCTCGAAGTGAGCAAGGGATGGGTATTCTTGTTTATAACTATTCATCTCAATTCAGGCTGGGAAAAATATATTCAAGTTACTGTTTCTGGGTACTAAATTGAATCAGGTGTCTTCTCCTCTTAAGGAAATTAAGTTGCTTTTGTGCAAGAGTGTTTTAATGAGCATGGAGCCTGCCGACAGTGATGAATGGGAGCCGCACCGGAGAGAGCACGCGAGCAGGACAATGTGTGCACGGCACAGCCTTACAGCCCATTTTTCACTGGCTATTCTGAATGACTTCGCTGTTTCTTCAGGGGCCTATTAATCTCAAATTTAGTTATTACACAACGTTTATTTGAACATATATTCTGTGGATGATGACAGTTAATAAAGGAAATCTTTCACAAGCTGTATTTTTACATATTGTTCCAACTACAGCTCCCAGTCATTTGAAGGTGTTGATGGAATAACCTACAATGTGCTGAGGTTTTTTTTTTTTTTTTCTTTTAAAGGCACATATATTCAGATTCTTTTCTAAGTGCACAGGGACTCCTAAATAACCATTAAAATGCATACAAAAAACTCCTACTTTGAAATGGTAAAAGTAATAGGATATCTTAACTGTTCAACAAAAATTGTTTAATGTGAAAACTCACCCTCCTAAGATAAACTAGATACCTTTGACCATTTTTCAAGCTTTGGTGCACAATACACAATACTTCCTGCATACCAGTCTCCATGCTCACAATATGCATGGAGTAGGGGAGGGAAGCCAGAATCAATTTTCTGGAGGCGCAAAAAGAGTCAAGTAGCACAGCTGCTTTGATTTTCTCCTTGGTGTGCTTTTAAAAAAAAAATATATATATATAAAATACCATGTACTTAAAATAGGAGTGATCCTATATTTCTTATTCCCGTAGCATACTTGAAGGCTTACAAGAATTATTTTAACCTTTTCCTAAAAACATATTTATAAACCCAAATAACTTCATCAATTCAGATTGTGGCTCTTATTCCAGGAGAAATTTGTTATTTTAAATATAACTGGTTCACAATGAGAAAACCTATTAACAGGAAATATGTATAGTAGTTCAAGATTTTAAAATCTGTCCCATAATGGAGATGAACACAGGCTCAAACACATTCGGTTTCATTCTCGTGAAATCTCAGTCTTCAAAGGTATTCAATTACAATGAAATCGGAATTGTCAAGTGAGAAGGGCCCTCAGATACTATGACAAGCCCTTGGTAAGTGAAGAAAACCCCCAAGGCCATGCTGGCTAATGGCAGAGCCAGGACGAGCTCACCTCCAGACACTCCCTGTACCTTCCCTGTTGCACTCACTGCCTGTTTTACATCTGATTTTTAAAATATATTTGTAGATGAACAATACAAAAAAGGCATATACCAAAACACTAACAGTGGTTATGTTGGGGTAATGGGATTATGGATTTTTTTTTCCTGTGTGCTTTTTCCTCATTTTCAAGGCTTTTGTGCTGATTATGTATTTATTAGCGAAAAAGGTATACGATAAATGTTATGTTAAATACAGCTACTATTTTAGAGGTTCTCTCTTTAATCTTCAGGCAGATCTTGAACAATACTGTGCATATTAGATGCCCAAACAATGTCTGACTAAAATTAAATGAAACTGAAATAAAGCTAAGAAGAATCTACCTAAATAGTCTTACTTGTTACATTAACACCAAATACTCAGAGGAACAAACTATGGGTTTGGGTGTAACTCAGAATATCAATTATTAAATTGGAAAGAAATATTTGTAATGTAGCTGAATAAAACTTACTTAAAATATTACACACTACTTGACATTAGATCCTTTTTAAAATGCCTATTTCTCAGTATTCCTGAAGTTTGTTTTCCAATCTTTTGGGCTTCCCATTTCCTGTCTAAAAGGACTAAAATAAATACCCCTTTAATCATCTATTCATTCAATACAAATTTATCAAACAATTTATTGAGCCAAGCATGGAGAATATAAAAATAAGGACCATAGACTACTGCTCAGAGAACAAGGCTAAGAGATAGACACCTTAATGGCTGTGCTACAAGATCAATGGGATCGAAGTGTTATGGCAGCACAGAAATTAACTACTAAAATTTCCTTCAAAATGGCCTTTTTCAGTACCTTCTAGTGATATACAACCAGCACTTCTCTGATCAATTAATGGAAGCTCTATTTAATGTCAACAACGCATCTACTAAGCCCTCAGCAAGCCAACAGAGAAATTGGCCAAGAATTCCCACAACACTTTGTTTAGAAGGGCATCCACAAAACCTAAGTGACAACCTATGTCAAACCATCTAATGTTTCTTGCAAATTTTAGACTCCAGCTACCTACCTCTGTTATTTCTGTTCCTTTCCGTCCATTAGGACTGGGAATCTCAGAGCTTCTTAAGAGGGCAGTGGATCAATCCCTCAGCAATAACTCTTTCATCAGCTTTTCATTAGCAATAAAATAGCTTTCCTGCCACCTTCTGGGAAATAACTTACCAAAGGTACTGCAGAATCTCACCACAGAACTGCAAGGGACTTCTGCAGATCAACTACTTTGGCACTTTTCCGCAAACAGCAAAACACTGTAAACACTAACAAAGGGACCCAGTCTCTCCTATTCTTCCTCGTTTCAAGATCAGAGACTATTCAATCTCTTCTTGAGTCTGGATTTAAAATTTACATTTTGAATCACATTTGTCATGATCAAGTCCTTTCCTCTTCTGACTTAACTTTTCATGGAGATCGTCTTTTTATGTTAGGTCCCCTGAGAATATTTTTTATGGGTGACCTTCCTTATTTATAGTTCTATAGCTTTCAAGATCCTCTTAAATATTTCCCTATTTTCTTTGTCTTTCCCTTTTAAAAATTTGTCTCTTTTCTCTTGTTGATGTCTCATTCACTCACTTTATTTTATCTTCTATAAATCTTACCAACATTATACCTACAAATCAATTCCTGGCTAGAACCTCTGAGGTGGCTCTCTACCAAAATTTCAGTGATCCTCAGTGCAGAACTCAGTCTTCTAGCTGGAGCTTCAGGAAATCTAGGGTAAAGGCAATGGCCAGAAGGTGCTTGAATCATTTGAGTTCAGAGCCTGAGAATGTGATCTGGGAACTGTGGTCATGCACCTTTAAGAAAGTATTTGTGTAGAAAATTATTCCCAGCAGTTATTCTCCATCCCAGTGCATTAACCCTATTCCACACTGGATTTTGAATAGGATTTGTTTTAGGCTCCTGACTCTGGTGGAATATTTTAGTCCTCATTGGCTCAAAGGAGTAGATAACCCATCTTATTATCTATTATTTTTTCTAGAGTATATTGTATATACTCTATTTACCTTTTGAGAAATAATTTACATGTAATAAAATGCTTAGCTCTTTTGTGTGAAATTTCATACGTTTTGACAAATGAAGGGACTCGTGCAGCCGACATGTAAGTCTGATTATGCTTATTTCCATTACTCCGAAAAGTTCTCTCATACAACTTGCCTTGTCTCCCAAGATAGGAAAACATGATTCTGATTCCCATCACTGTGGGGTTGTTTCACCTGTTCTTGACTTTTAGTTGCACTGAAGCATTCAGTATATATACCTTTTTCTTGTAGCTTATTTCCCTCAGAAAATTGCCTTTATATTCATTATGTTGTCGTGTACACAGCAGTCCCTCGCTTTTCCTTACCATGGAGCACTGTTTCATTGTGGGAACATACCACAACGTGTCCGTGCACTGTAGGCTGAAGTGCATTCGGGCTGTTCCTCCTTCGGCAGTACTGTGAGCTAAGTGGCCATGAGCATTTTAATACTGTCTTTTCCGAAATGGAAACGATGTAAATATTGTCTCCATTTCTCTTGGTTAAGTGACTAAAAAGTGGTACACTTAGGTCACAGGAGAGATGTAGCAGAATTGACATTTAACATTATAATATTTTTTACCGCCATCATCAGTTTATGAGATTTCCAGTTGTCCCCTCTTTGTATTATTATTTTGTACTGTCGCCACTCCATGATGTCAATGATTTGTGTGTATGCCAACCTACTGAAGCATGAAAAGGCATTTTTATTAAAGAGTTAACTTGAAAAAAAGTTTTTAAAAAAGCTGTGTTATTGCTGTTACAAGTAGTATGCCGATCCTGATAAATATTTAACAACCGGCTCACAGGGTGAGGAGAGAACACCAGTTTTTAATATCTGCTCATTTTTGTGCTGTAAATACTCCCACCATGGCCAATTTTAAGCTGTAAACATGAACACCAAGATGGGAAGAGATTGCATAATTCCAAGGCATATGAGCATAGAAAGGAAATTAAATAAAGATACGAGCAGAAACTAATAAAATCGAAACCAGAAAGACAACGGAGATTAATGAAATCAAAAGCTGGTTCCTTGGTTGGCGGGGATTGATAAAACTTATACACCTTTAGAACTGGGTGTGGTCAACTTTTTCTGTAAAAGATCGCTGTCCCATTTCAACACAACTGGTCTAACACCAACTGAATACACTGCAGTGCAGTTCTGACACTGGGCACCTGGAGTTGGCACAAGCCCCACAAGTGAAAGGCTTGAGCCTCCCCCAAGCCGCTCTCACTTCAGACCACAGGCGTATCTCAGGAGTCCCGGGCTACCAACACTTCACCAACTGGCCACAAATTTGGGGGGTCCCATGTTGCCCTCTGGTTCAATAATTCAAAAGAACAACTCCCAGAACTCACTGAAAATGCTATACTTACATCTACAGTTCTATGATAAGGGATGCGCATCAAGTGAGGCCCGAGAGCCCCCGTGCCTTGTCCTATGAAGTCAACGCATGTCACTCTCCTAGCATATCAATGCTCAATAACAGGAAGTGTTACTGGGCTGCAGGGTGCAGAGTTTTTTGCTGGGGTTTCATTATGTAGGCATAATTGATTAAATCACTGACCATGTGATTGAAGTCAACATCCAGCCCTATCTCTTTCCCTAGAGGTTGAGTGGCTGAAAGTTCCAACCCTCCAATGACATGCCTGGGTTTTCTGGTGACTAGTTCCTGCACTGAAGTTGCCAAGATGCCTATCACGAGTCACCTCATTAGTACAACAAAGACACTCTTATTGGTCAGAAGTTCTAAGGGTGTTTAAGCTCTGTGCCAAAAAATGGGGACAGAGACTACATGTATTTTTTATTATACTACAGCAATATGGTAAATATTTTAGGCTGTTTAGCCCATGTGGTCACTAGCCCGTACGGTCACAACTTTTTATTTAACTCTGCTATTGTGGCACAAAAGCAGCCAGAGGTACCGCACAAACTAATGCATGTGGTTGTGCTCCAGCAAAACTTTATCTATGACACGAAAATTTGATTTCCACTTAAGTTTTACACATCATGAAATTGCATTCTTTGGATTTTTTTAACCATTAGCAAAATGCACAAGCCATTAACTCACTACATAAAAGCACACTGCAAGTCAGATTTAGCCTGCAAGCCATAGTCCACCCACCTCTGCTCCAGGAGAAAGAGAGGAGATAGAAATGACCAATATCAGGAATGAAAGATGTGACATCCTAAATTTTTTCAGATATTTAAAGAATGAGAATATTATGAACAATATTATGCTCCAAATTTGACAACTTAAATAAAATGGATAAATTCCTTCAAAGATACAAACTGTGAAGTAAAAAGTAAAACTGTCATTATTTGCAGATGACATGATATTATATATAAAGAGAACCCTCAAAATTCCACAAAAAACTACTAAAACTGATAAATAAATTTAGTAACGTAGCAGGATACAAAATAAATATTCAGAAATCAGTTGCATTTTTATACACCAATAATGAACTATCTGAGCCCTGGCTGGTGTAGCTCAGTGGATTGAGTGCGGGCCTGCGAGCTAGAGGATCGAGGTTTGATTCCCAGTCAGGGCCCATGCCTGGGATGCAGGCCAGTTCCCAGCAGGGGATGCACGAGAGGCAACCATACATTGATATTTCTCTCCCTCTCTCCTTCCCTTCCCCTCTAAAGATAAATAAATAAAATCTTTTAAAAAATAATAGTAATGAACTATCTGAAAAGGAAACTAAGAAAAAATTTAATTTACGATTGCATAAAAAAATCCTAGGAATAAGTTTAACTGAGGCTGTAAAAGATGTGTACTTGGAAAATGTTAAGACAGTGAAGGAAGAAATTGAAGAGGACACAAATAAGTGGAAGCATGTACCGTGTTCATGGATAGGAAAAATTAACATCATTAAAATGTTCATACTACTCAAAGCAGCCTATAGACTCAGTGCAATTCCTATCAGGATATACCAGTGGTGAATTTCATAGGAGTAGAATAAATATTCCAAAAATTTATATGGAACCACAAAAGACCCCAAATAGACTTGGCAATCTTGAAAAAGAAGAACAAAGTTGGAGGAGTCACACAACCTGATATGAAAAAGTACTTCAGGGTCATAGTAATCAAAACAGTATGGTACTGACACAAAAACAAACATATAAATCAGTGGAACAGAACAGAGAGCCCAGAAATAAACTCATGTCTTTATGGTCAATTAATATTTGACAAAGGAGGCAAAAATGTACAATGGAACAAAGATAATCTAGTCAATAAATGCTGATGGGAAAATTGGACAGTTACATGCAAAAAAATGCAACTATACATTGATATTTGTATACATTGTATACATTGTCTAGTCGCAACTAGACACCTTCTTATAACATAGACAAGAATAAACTTAAAATGCATTAAAAAACTAAATGTAAGACTTTAAACCATAAAAGTCCTAAAGGAAAACATAGGCAGTAAAATCTCAGACATTTTTCATAGCAATATTTCTCTGATATATCACTTCAGGCAAGGGAGCCCCCCCAAAAAATACACAAATAGGACCACATCAGACCAAAAAGGTTTTGTACAGCAAAGGGAACCATCAACAAAATAAAAAGGCAGCCCACTGAATGGGAGAACATATTTATCAATGATACATCTCATAAAGGATTCTCTAAAATTTATAAAGAACTTATAAAACTCAATGCCCCCCCAAAAATACAATTTAAAAATGGGCAAAGGACCTCAATCGACACTTCTCCAAAGGGAACGTACAGATGGCCAATAGAGACATATGAAACGATGCTCAATGTTACTAATTGTCAGAGAAATGCAAATTAAAACCACAATGAGGTATCATCCCACACCTGTCAGATAGCTATCATCAACAAATCCTTATGATTTTTTAAATAACATTTTGTTTTCTCCAGCTTACTTTATTGTAAGAATACAGTATGTAATACATATAACACACAAAATGTGTGTTGACTGTTTATCAGTAAGGCTTCCTTCCAGTCAACAGTAGGCTACTAGTAAAGTTTTGGGGGAGTCAAAAGTTTTATGTGGATTTTTAACTGCATGGCAGGGGGTGGAGGGAGGGTCTGTGCCCTAACACCCACATTGTTCAAGGGCCAACTGTACAAGTATTCACGCTCCAAGTCCCTGAAGAACTTAGGTTGCATAGGGACACAAAAGGCATCATGGGAGGAGAAGATTCACTAATAAACTGATCATTTCTAACATGATTCCCAAGAAAACATTGTCCCTTCCCACACTCACACCCAAACTATTTCACAGTAATATCTATCTCTGCACTTCAACTTTGGTTGGTTTGCTCTCACAGATTACAGACACCTGATAATACATCATGAATACAATGCAAATAAGTTGCTAAATATAATTGTATGTCTTCAGGAGATGCAGGATTTCATTAAGTCAATGAAATAAAAACAAATACAATGATAAGTAAAAAATAACTGATGAGATAGGTAGTTGAAAGGTCAATAATTAGAATATATTTTTAAATGAGAACACTTGTGAAAATTGATGATGCCTAAATTCTTTTTGCATTTGTGTCTTTGATTGTTTTGCAAAGCTAAACAGAAGGGAGAGTTGAGAAATCATGTCATCATACAATTTTCCTGGGAAAACTACAATGATACGCCACCCTCCAAAACGATAGTTGAGCCTTTCTTCATTCATACCAAGAACTGGTAAATAGTTATAATATAATCAGAATTTTATTGACTGAATTATAAAGTAAGCTTATTTTCATTTTTTAAAATAAAAATTAAACACATATTTCCAGTAATTACTATGACATACTAATTCTTTTTTAAAGTTAATTGATTTTAAGTGAAATTTCTACTGTATTATTTATCGTTAAATAATATGGATTTTCTCCTTTTAAAATTCTAGTTATTCAAATTTTCTAGGGGGCCAAATAGAGTAATTCTTGTTTCCTATAAAAGGATACCTGAGGTTTAAAAAAGAAGTTTCAATATGTTACACACCCAGCAGAGTATAATTCAATTTTCTACAAATAATAGAGTAACGTGGGCAGAAATATTAGAGACCGCCTCCCCAACTCCCTGATTTTACCAATAACGGCCAGACAGAAGCGCAGCGTGGGAAGTGACTTGCTCACCGTCACACCATCCCTGGCAGCAGTTGAGTCGGGATTATGAGAAAAAGCTCCCAAATGCTCTTCCTTCTCTAGGCCATTAATCTTTATTGGACTCTAATATACTATGTAAATAAGATACATGTGAATATAAAAAATACACGGGATGGGCATTGTATAGACACACTAAAATGTGAAACACTCGTCAGTGAGCCATGAAGCACTAAATCGACTTCACATTGTTACTAAGGTTACCCTTCTGCAGTGATTGAAGGTATATTAGCTTAGAGGTCCATGCAATAGCTGTAGCACCACGACTAATGGACTGCCAAGAGATGATTTAATAAAGGGGCCCCGCTGAACCACGGTGTATAAGTAACTCTGACAACCTGAGGCTTTCCTCTGGTCAAACGTTTTATATCTGTAAGTGACTTTCTCTAAAAAAATTACCTGAGAAGATAC
>PVKM010027449.1:0-18771 GCA_004027735.1 Carollia perspicillata
AGAAGGGGCTGGAAAGAAGTATTCTAAGTCATGAAAGGCAAGGACCTACATCCAAGACTGCTCTACCCAGCAAAGCTTTCATTTAGAATGGAAGGGTAGATAAAGTGCTTCTCAGATAAGGTCAAGTTCAAGGAGTTCATCATCACCAAGCCCTTGTTATATGAAATGTTAAAGGGACTTATCTAAGAAAGAGAAGATAAAAAATATGAACAGTAAAAGGACAGCAAACTCACAGTTATTAACATCCACACCTAAAACAAAAGCAGACTAAGCGGTCACCCAAAACAGGAGCAGAGCCACAGAAATGGAGGTCACATGGAAGATTAGCAACAGGGGAGTGGGAGGAGAGGGTGGGGAGAAGGTACAGAGAATAAGTAGCATAGACGGTGGGGAGAAAATAGACAGGGAGAGGGCAAGGGTAGTATGGGAAATGTAGAAGCTAAAGAACTAATGACACATGGATATGAACTAAAGGGGGTAGTGTGGGTGGAAGGGAGTGTGCAGGGTGGAGGGGAATGAAGTTGGGAAATGGGACAACTATAATGGCATAATCAATAAAATATATTTAAAAAATAAAAAAATAAAAATAAATAAAATAGTCATCTCATCAGCAGCCAAATATTGTTGTCACTTAACTACCGTGTAATGAATGAATTTTTATTTATTGCACTGATGGTAGCTGTGTTTAAAAGACACAGTGTCTCTCCATTGAAAGTCTGCATAAAATTAGGTTTGGGGAGCTTCAAGAACAGATCTAAGCCTAAAACAGGCATTAAGGGGTCAATGAATGACAAAGATTCTGCCAAATGCTGACTGTAAGGCTCAAATACCAAGTCTCAGGAGTGAAGTAACTTTCAATGGCCAGAGCCTTCCTTTGAGAGCTGGTAATTTAGCAGCAAACCTAGGTTGTTTGTCACCACACTACCCCAACATAAGAATATTTTCATCTAAGTGAAACAAGGCCACCAAAGATACTCTTGATGAGAAAATGTTATTACAAAAAGGTGCAATTAAGCCTAGAGGGCAGAAGAAGGAAGTGGAGCAGTTGGCAGACTAGCCTTTCTACATTCAGACAGCTTTATGAAATTACTGCTGGAACGGGATGCTGAAACAAAAGGAAGGAGGCTAAGATCTAACTTAGACATAAGCTCAAGAGGAGAAAAGTACCCTTATTCCTCAATCTCCAGAGGTCCTAGATGTGTGAAAGCCATGCCAAAGCTCTGCTCTGGGAATGGAAGAAACCAATCAGGAAAATTCAAGCAACTGACACATCAGCACTCAAGAGGACAAGAGGAAGTTTCAAAGGAGAAGCATTTTTCATGATTAAAGAACCACTGGGAGAGGTGACCAGGGAAACAAATTTAAAAAGTCATAATGGGGGGAGTTCTAATCAAGATGGAGGTTGAGATAAATGTGGCTCACCTCTACTCACACCCATAGCAAGATTACAGTTAAAATACAGAACAAATATCACTGAGAACTGGCAGAAAATTGAGCTGTATGGCGACAACTAAGAAATTAAGAAAGCACATTAATCTAGACAGGTGGGAGGGATGGAAGGGTAGAGACACAGAGATGCTGAGACGCTGAACAACAAGCTGGTCCCAAGCCCAAGTGTGGTGGATACAGAAAGAAGGGATAGCTCAGGAGCAAGTGATCCCAGCCCCACACCAGACCATGCAGCCCAGGGTTCCAGTGCCAGACAGATAAATCCCCACAACTTCTGGTGGTAAAAAACAGTGGGGGTTGGGTCAATGGAAGACACCGTGGGATTCCTAGGCCTCTCCTCTTAAAGGGCCTCACACTGCACAAGGATTTGGATTCACTCCCTCTGGGCTCCAGCATTAGGGCAGCACCCTGAAGGGCACCAGTGGCATATGGGGAGGGCCTGAAGTATCTGGCATCAGGATGAGAACTGGGGGATACCTTCCTCCCAGGAAGAACAGCAGACAGCAGACATTGTACCTTTTCTGAGCCCTCCCCAACACAGAGCCACAGTGCTGTGGCACCATATCTGAATCTTGATCAACTTGGGTCACACAGTAAGCCCCTCCCTGATGACTATCTAAGGGTCCACTCCATCCAACTTATAGGCCTACCCAAGCTGGTAACAGTGACTTTTCCTTATGAAGGGCTGAGCTAGGCACAGGCCTCAGACCTTCCTAAATCAGTTCACATAAGCAACAGCTGAGCCCAGCCCTGTAGCTCTCTCACTGAGTGGCCCCAGGCCCCACACTAGCAGCAGGCATCTGCAGATTATTTTAAAGCTTACACCAAGGAGCCTCAGACAGAATACAGGTGGAGTTCCTATACCACCCAGGAAACCCAGTGGATGCTACAGACCATGTTGGAGCATCATCCAACCACCCCCATAAGCCATGGAGGGAGGTGGTTTCTGGCCAGGGGTCACAACCAGTCCTTGTAGCTGTCTGGCCTGGGTAAATCCTCCCATTGACCTGCCAACAGCAACCAAGGCTCAACTATAAACAGAGGGTGTACTCAGCCCACACAAAGGGCACACCTTGAGTAACCAACCTGGGAGATATAGGAGGCTGTGCCACTGGACCCTACAGGACGACTACTATATAAGGCCATGTTACCAAGACAGGGTTCATAGCAGCTCTACCTAGTACGCAGAAACAAACACAGGGAGGCTGCCAAAATGAGGAGACAAAGAAACATGGCCCAAATGAAAAAACAGACCAAAATTTCAGAAAAAGAACTTAAAAAAATGGAGATAATCTATCAGATGCAGAGTTCAAAACACTGGTTATAAAGATGCTCAAGGAACTCAGTGGGTACTTCAACAGCATAAAGATGATACAATCAGAAATGAAGGAGACAACAATTGAAATAAAGAAAATTTATAGGGATTCAACAGTAGAGTGGATGAAGCCAAGAATCAAATCAATGATTTAGAACATAAAGAAGAAAAAAAATCAACCAATCAGAACAAGAAAAGAAAAGAATCCAAAAAATGAGAATAATGTCAGCAGCCTCTGGAACAATTTCAAACATTCCAACATTCGCATCATAGTGGTGCCAGAAGGAGAAGAGGAAGAGCAAGAAATTGGAATTCTATTTGAAAAAAATAATGAAAAATTCCCTAATTTGGTGAAGAAATAGACATACAAGTCCAGGAAGCACAGAGTCCCAAACAAGATAGATACAAAGAGGATCACACCAAGACACACCATAATCAAAATGCCAAAGGTTAAAGACAAAGAATCTTAAAAGCAGCAAGAGGAAAGCTGAAAATTACCTACAAAGGCATTCTCATAAGACTGTCAGCTGATTTCTCAAGAGGAACTTTGCAGGCTAGAAGAGACTGGCAAGAAGAATTCAAAGTGATGAAAAGCAGGAGTCTACAACCTACATTACTCTATCCAGTAAAGCTATCATTCAAACTGAAGTGCAAATAAAGTGGTTACCAGACAAGCTAAAGCTTAAGGAGTTCATCATCACCAAACATTTATTATATGAAATGTTAAAAGGACTTATTTAATAAAAAGAAGATCAAAACTGTGAACAGTAAAATGGCAATAAATATGTAACTATCAATAATTGAATCTAAAAGAACTAAGCAAACAAGCATAACAGAAACAGAATCACAGATGTGGAGAACATTGGGATAGTGGAAAGTGGGGAGGGAGGCCTGGGGGAATGAGGGAAATGGTTAAGGGATTTAGAAGTACAAACTGGTAGTTACAAAACAAGCAGGAGGATGTTAAAAACAGTATAAGAGAGAGAGAGTTGACAAAGAATTATATTCATGACCCATGGACATGAACAAAGGAGAGGGTGATTGCTAGAGGGAGTTGGGGATACTCGGTGGAGGGGAGGCAAAGTGGGGGGGAATTTTGACAACTGTAACAGTATAATCAACAAAAAAGGAAGAAAAAAAGAGAGAGAGAAAGTGATAATGGGAGGGAAAGCCATTCTACCAGTTTCTCAAGTTTCAAGTTCCACTTGTTACACAAAGAGGTGGCTCAGGTGAAAACAGAAAAAAGCTCTTGACTTGGAAACAAGAGCATTTAGTCCAAATTCTAGTCCTGAACACATACTAATTTAGTTTCCTCCAATCCCATTTACACGAAATGTCCAGAATAGGCAAATCTACAGAGACAGAAAGTGGACTTGTGGTTTTCTAGGGTTGAGGGGAGAGATAAGGGAGGAATGAAGAGTGACTGCTAAAGGGTAAAGGATTTCTTTTGGAGGGTGACAAAAATGTTCTGGAATTAGATAGTGGCGGTGGTTGTACAACCTTGTGAATATACTAAAAACCACTGAGTTGTATATTTTTAAAGGGTGAAT
This sequence comes from Carollia perspicillata, assembly GCA_004027735.1. Lineage (NCBI taxonomy): Eukaryota > Metazoa > Chordata > Mammalia > Chiroptera > Phyllostomidae > Carollia > Carollia perspicillata. Next base: position 4,315 of record PVKM010027449.1, read on the forward strand.
TTTATGGTATACAAATTGTATCTCAACAAAGCTGTTTAAAAAGTCAAAATTAGAAATCTTCCCAAAGCCAACAGTGACCTCACAATGATGTATGTATTAACCTGGTAAAGAATGGCTGTCACAAAGGCCTGAGCCCAGGCCTGTTATCTCTGAAAACTGGCCTTCACTCCCAGTGATTGGCCAATTGGTCTCCCAGTGATTACTTAGGAAACTAGTAAGACTGTTTTGCACCTGTTATTTGCAGTTGGCCAAAGGCAGCCATATGGTCAGAGCCTCTGGAACAGACAGGCAGTGAAGGTGGCCAGGACAGAATAAATACCCCAGAAGGGCAGAGGTTACTTTCCACATCTGCAGGAATTTTACTCCACAGCTTTGCATGGCCACAGGGAACTCTGGGAACCTGGGAAGTCACACACAGTCTGGGAGCATGCTGCATTATCTGCTGCTTTCCATAATAATCTGAGTTCCTGATTATAACATCTTCTAACAGAGTCCATTGGTATCTTTCTATCAACCACACCATACCCCATTTGACAGCCATACACTTATACTGCTTGTAATTAAATAAAACAATTATTTGTGTAACTAATACATGTCAGATCTGTGCTAGATACAAGCGAGACAGCAGAGAATAAAAGCCTGTGCCCCACACAGATAATTTGCGTATGAGTCTTATTTCCTTGGCTACTTTTTACGTTACTTGAGGGCAAGTGTTAGGTCTTCCTTTTCTCTAATTGAATCCAACTTGAGGCTTAGAAAATAAAAGTATTTCTCATGACTAAAAAAGATAAATGTTCCTCAAGGGAAAGAGGCCCAGGGAAAGAAAAACTTTTTTTATAAACCAGCTTCATGTTTATACAGAAATTGGCCACCAAAATCTATTCTCCTCTTTGCACACAGTAACAGAATACATACGAGATGCTGGTAGCTGGGCACCACGTTTCCCAGGCTTCCTTGCAAGATACCGTGTTTTGTCATGTATAATGCACACTTTTTTTGCCCAAATTTCTGAGGGAAAAATAGGGATGCACATCATATATGTGTCTAACAATTACATGCCATGGATATAATAATCCCATGTATAATGTGCACAAAACCATGGGTACGCATTATACATGGCAAAATATGGTAGTTGAGACACTGTGCTCTCCCCAGGAGAATCTGAGTGGAGCGATGCATGTCCCTGCCCAGCTAGAGCCTTTAAGAGACTGGGTATGTTTCTTCCACCTGTTTTCACCCTTCTCTCTTTCCCTTTCTATCTGTTTTTACATGAAAGTGACAATTCAGTCTTAATCAGCACATAAAGGCAAGCACCCCCTCAGTATGACTGAGCCATAAGAGGACAGAAGACTGGACCACTGCCCTGAACTATGAAGTGGACAAGAAATGAACTTCTTTCTCTCTGAGCCATTACATTTTAAGATCTAGTTCAGCAGTGCACCTTACCCTAAGATAGTTGGTGCCTGCTAAACTAGTATTTGACTTATCATTCACCTAGTATAATGTGGAGAACAGGATCCTGTTTTGCTACCTCCTGGCAGAGATCCACAAGGCTTCCAGGGGCTCAGAGTAAAAGGAATTTATCTGGTGCCATGCAAAGCTGATATTCATGACACCTATAAGTGAGAACTAAAACTGGTAGCTATTCAACTCTACCTTATTCCCCTCTGTATGCCCAGTGCCTAGTACATTCTGTTGTACTGCCAAGACACAGAGGAAACCATTAATAAATACTTCTGAAACAACTATTGATCCTCCATATTTATTACAGCACAGAGTGCATTATAATGCAAATGTTTGTCTTCTACTCTATCCAGGGCCCCTCCAGAGCTCCATGTTTCATAGTCTTTGTGTTCCTAACACCTCCACATCCTTCACATAAGAAGCAGTCAGGGTTTCATGAGTAAATTCATAAAGATTTTCCTACAAACCTGTGCAGAGCTACAGTAATAAAAATAGAGCAAGCATAACAATAATAAACTTCTTAACTTAGTTTGTTCTGGCTGCTATAACAAAATACCTCAGAATGGGTGGCTTATAAAAAGCAGAATTATATTTCTCATGGTTCTGGAGGCTGAAAGTCCAAGGTCAAGATGCCAGCATGGCTGGGTTCTGGTGAAGGCCCTCTTCCAGTCAAAGACTGCCCACCTCTCACTAAGTCTTCACATGGCAGAAGGAGGGAGCTAGCCCTCTGGGGCCTCTTTTATAAGGGCACTAATCCCATTTGTGAGAGTTCTGCCCTCATGATCTAAACACCTCCCAATAGCCCTACCACCTAAAGCTATAACCTTCGGCACTGAGTTTTTCAACATATGAATTTTAGGATACACAAACATTCAGATTATAGCACCAACCATCCTAAAAAAGAGGGACTCAGAAAATCAGAAACTTAAAACTAGAACACCAAAGCTGAGAGTTAGAGATGAGGAAACTGAAGTTAAAAAGCTAAAAGGACTTATTCTAGGTAACTTGGTTAATCGGCTATTGATAGATACTACATCTTCAAACTTCAAATCCAGGGCCATTTTCCTAACACTAGGGACCACGTATTATTCTTGCACATCTCCCCCAGTGCCTACCAGGGAGCCTCACATATTGTGAGTATAGCTAAATGAAAAAATATGACCAGAGCCCTGGCTGGTGTGGCTCAGTGGACGGAGTGCTGGCCTGCGAACCAAAGGGTCGCCAGTTTGATTCCCAGTCGGGGCACAAGACTGGGTTGTGGGCCAGGTCCCTAGTAGGGGGTGTGCAAGAGGCAACCATACATTGGTGTTTCCCTCCCTTTCTTTTTCCCTTCCTTCCCCTCTCTCTAAAAATAAATACATAAAATCTTTATTTAAAAATATGACCAGAAAACCCAAGCAATTTGTGTGAAAGTCATAGCTGTAGGATCACAGATTTTCTTACCTCCTTCAACTGAAATTTCTAGATCGCTAAAGTTTAAGATGCTTGGATTTTGTCATAAGATCAAACCTAACCTCTGTGAACTGACTTTATCCTTTGTTTCAAAGGATAAAACCTTTGGAAACCTTTGGTATCCTTTGGAACCAAAGGATAAAACCTATGGTTCCAAAATTATTATTATTATTTTTTTTAGCGAGGGAATCCAGATCACTGTCTGGGAATTGAACTCTAAGATCATCACAGATTGGCTCTGGTTTTAGAGCCAGACAAACCTGAGCTCAAATCCTGGTTTCACACAGTTTACCTTCGCATGGATTGTTTTATCTCTCTGTGTCTCAGATTCAACACTTCGAAACAGATAATGATACCTAGTTCATAGGAACATGATGAGGATCAAATACAGTGATGCTCCCCAGCACAGCCCCCAGCACCGGTAATCTCAACTAGCTGTAGCACTTTCTGTTATTGTTACTAGCTAAAGAACAAAACTATTAACATCTTTTAAAAATAACCTCCAGTCAAGGATCAGAATAAAGAGAACAACATTATAATGAATGTTAGACTCTCCAAATTACATGAAAACTACATCGCTGATTCTCCCCACTTTACCATCTTCAGATAATTTATTGCTATACACTGTCTGTATTTCCCTCATTATCTTGCAATTGCTCCAAGTCTTTGGTAAAGACTAACTTGGTAAAGACTAATTAAGTTAGTCTTTACCAAAACAAGGGAGGGATTTCTAGGATTTAATTTGTTTTGACAAATAATCACAGGAATTTATTATGAACTAACACTTAACCTTTTAAAGACATAGAGACCAACATTGTTTTGCATCTATGTTAAGGAATTTAATTTCGCGATTTGATTCAGATAAAGGAAAAAATGTGTTGACTTCTGGAGAAATTAAAAAAAACAATTCTAGGGATACTTAAGTTGAAATAGTCCAACCTTGGTCACTGCCATTTTAAAAAACCAAGCAGTCCTTGCAAAGAAAAACCTCTATGCCTTCCCCAAATCCCTCAACTTGGCAATGCTAAGTAAGATACAAGAAAGCAGAAAACGTTGCCTTCACTGAAGCTTCTGAGTCTTCAACTCTCAATTGTTTTATAGGCGCCCCAACAAGGATCCTGCTCCATAGAATTCAGTTTGGAAAACTGAGTTTTCAAGGACCACAGAAGACCTAATCAGCAAATCCAGTGACCCTTGCATTCAGCTCCAACCTTTCTGCTTCTGACATTGTGGACCATCTCTTTGCATCCTGAAAACATTTCCTTCTTTGATTTCTGTAACTCTTTTCTGGTTCTTCCTCCTCTCTGACAACTCCCATCTCCTTTGCTAGATCTGCATCTTCTTGCCCTCCTTAAATCAGGTACGTACACCACTCTGGCCCTTTGCTCTTTTATACTCGAGTCTCTTCCTTCCTTACAGCCTCATGATCTTTTCTTCACGGAGACTCCCAAATCTGGTCTGACCCACTCTGCTTGACTCCAATGCCTCTGGACACTTCTACTGGATGCTGTCGTCTCAAACTCAATATGTTCTAAACCAAACTTATTGGTTTGGTTTAAATTTTAGCTCCCTTCTTGGTTTCTCTATTTCTGTAGATGATAACTAAATGCCCCTAGCTACTCAGACTACAACCTCAGAAATACATTTTAACTTTCATGCGTGCTTCCTAAATTAGGCTACACGTGACCTTAAGCAAGCCATTTCACCTTTTGACATATGGTTCCCTCATCTGAAAGAGAGAGAAATTACACCTGGCAGGTCTGAAAAGATTATGTATGTGAAAATGCCTAGCTAATTAAGTCAATAAATGCCTCTCTTCTCTCCAACAACTCCCCATCACCTTCAACTAGACAAAAAACTCTTTAAGGGCATATGCCGTATTTCTATGCATATCCCTATAATGCCTTGTAGCAGTAGCTTCTATACAGAAGTAGCCTAATAAACGTTCATTGATGCCTACAGATAAGTAACTACAGGAATAAGTCAAGAGGTACTAATAAAGAATCACAAAATATTAACTATAATCAAAATATTATCTAAGCCTCAATCAATTTACATAGTACTTAACACCAAATAGGCTCTGATATTACCTGCTGAAAAAAATAAATCAGAGAGTCTTAAGCATCTAGCACTTGTCTCTTTGTTATGAGAGGTAAAAAATAATCATGAGGAGCTGACCCTGCTCACCAAGAGCATCCCTAGTTTCCTTGAGATGCACCTATGAGGGAGGTTAAGAATGCTCACTCCTTGAAAAAAGCAAACAGTGTTCTTCACTATAGATTTTGGGCAAAAAATACTCACATGTCAAAAGCACTGAACTCCAATGTTAAGCGAGCTGGCAGCCCAGCAGAATCACCTGCACAGAAGCATTACCATATTTTCAATCATAAGTCATTAATAGCAGCATTCATAATGAAAACACTTGTGAGAAATTTTGTTCTCTTTGTTGAGCCCAAAGTGCCCCACCCAATTTCTGGTTATCCAAACTAAAAAGGGACTTAGCATAAAGTGACAGAGCTTTTGTGAATTTAAGACATTTGCCAAGAATATATTAAAAACTTCATCCAAAAAAGTAAATTTCCAATATTCTCCCCAAGAAATACTAAGTAAATCAGCATTAATTCTTTGGATTAATAACTAGGGTTTTATTTTGCCCCTTCCTTTCTCCAAAACAGGGAAAAACAAGTGAAAATAAACTTGGGTCAAAAGTTAGGAAGTAAAATAGAAATTAGTGAAGACCATTCATTATAAAAGACAAGGGTGTCTCTCGTTAAAGCAAAGCTGACCCTATACTGGAGGGCACAGAAGATAACAGAAGATGATTGAAGATGGAGTTTAGTATCGCCTACCATTATAGTAATAACCCTTAATGTCCTTGGGAGCTTCATCCAGCCGATACTCATTCAGCTTCTTCTGGGTTAACTCATGCCAAAATCCAACATCCAAGGCACTGTTAAAGGGGGCAAACTGCAATTTGTAGAGTCCAGAATCTCCTGTAGCTACCGCCATTATTTATTACCTACCAGAAAACAAAATAAAACACCACAAAAGAGCATACATGTTAAAAATAAACAATTATAATAATGCTTAATTAAAACAAAAAGGAAGTGAAACTGTCTCTATTTGCAGAAAACATGGTTTTATATATAGAAAATCCTAAAGACTCAACCAAAAAATGGTTAGATCTAATCAATGAATGCAGCAAAGTTGCACAATACAAAATTAACATGCAAAAATCAGCAGTGTTTTTATACACTAACTATGAATTTTCTGAAAAAGAAATGAAGGAAACAATCCATTTACATTAGCATCAAAAACAATAAAATATTTTTAGCATGAATTTAAGGAGGTAAAAAATCTCCACTGAAAATTACTGAAAGAAATTGAAGAAGACACAAATAGAAAGGTATCCTGTGTTCATGAATTGGAATAATTAATACTGTTAAAATATCAATAGTACCAAAAGAGGTCTATATATTCAAATGCAATCCCTATCAAATTCCACCGGCATTTTTTACAGAGTTAGAAAAAACTCTCCTAAAATTTATATGGATACACAGAAGACTGCAAATAGCCAAAAAATAAAAAAATAAAAAATCCTAAGAAAGAAAAAGCAGGAGGCACCACACTTCCTGATTTCAATCTATACTAGAAAGCCAAAGTCATCAAAACAGTATGGTACTGGCATAAAAAGAGAAAAATAAACCAATGGAACAGAATTGAGAGCCCAGAAATAAACCCCAGCACATACAGTCAATTACTATTTGAAAAGGGAGCCAAGAATACTCAATGGAGAAAAGACATTTTTTTCAATAAATGGAGCTGGGATAATGGGATAATCACATGTAAAAGAATAAAACTGAACACATACCTTATATCAATCACAAAAATGAACTCAAAATGAATTAAATACTTAAATGTAAAGATGGAAACCATAAAACTCCTATAAAAAAACCTAATAATAAAGATCCTTGATATAGGTCTTTGCAATGATATTTTGGCTATGAGACCTAAAGCACAAGCAAAAAAAATAAATGAGTGGAACTATATGAAACTTCTGCACAGCAAAAGAAACCATCATCAAAGTAAAAAAATAACCTACAGAATGAGAAAGAATATTTTCAAACCATATCTGATAAGGGGTTAATATCCAAAATAGATAAAGAACTCATATAACCCAAGAACAAAAGAACAAATAAGCAATGACCCTGAATAGACATTTCTCCAAAGAAGATAAATGAAAGGCCAACAGGTACATGAAAAAATATTCAACATCGCTAGTCACTAGGAAAATGCAAATTAAACCTGCAATGAGATACCACTTTAAGCCTATTAGAATGATCATCATCAAATACAAGAGATAACAAATGCTAGAGTGAATGTGGAGAAAAGAGAACCCTTGCACATTGTTCGTGGGACTGATATTGATATAGCCACTATGGAAAAGAGGATATTCAAAAAATTAAAAATAAAACTACCACATGATCCAGCAATTCCATTTTGGGACTATATCCAAAGGAAATGAAAATAACTCTGAAAGATAGCTGCTGCCCTGGCCAGTGTAACTCAGTTGGTTGGAGCATTGTCCAGTAAACCAAAAGGTCACAAGTTTGATTCCCAGTCAGGGCACATGCCTAGATGGCGGGTCTGTCCCCGTTGGGGGCACATATGAGAGACAACCTAAGGATGTTTCTCTCTCACACTGATGTTTCTCACCCTCTGTCTACCTCCGTTTCCCTCTCTCTAAAATCAATAAGCATACCCTTAAGTAAAGATAAAAATAACCAGATAGAAGCACCCCCATATTCACAGCAACATTATTTGCAATACCCAAGACATGGAAACAACCTAAGCATCCATTTACAGGTGGATAAAGAATCTGTGATATATATATGTACACACATATACACAAGGTCTGTCCGAAAAGAAGTCCAGCCATTGTTAATATAATGAGAACAGTCTGCGTGACATCGATGTAACATGGCAGCCAAGGAGAGTGGACTGGAATGTGCATGCATGAACAATGACGACTTCACTGTACTAGTCGGTGGGGTCAGTAGATGCTGTTAGGTGAGCATGTGTACTGTATGGCTGTCACATTCAAAATGACTGAGCAAGCAGAGCAACAAATCTGCATCAAATTTTGCATTAAGCTTAGCATTCCTCCACGGAAACTATCTGGATGATTCAGAAGGCCGCAGCTATGGGCCTTCATCAAAACAAAGTGGGCACTCATGCATCGCATCTCGTGAAGAGTTTTCTGGCAAAACACCAAATCATCCAGGTGACTCAGCCCCCATACAGGCCAGATCTGATGCCCTATGACTTCTGGCTTTTCCAGAACTAAAATCACCTTTGAAGAGGAAGAGATGTCAGACAATTGATGAGGTTCAGGAAAATAAGGCAGAGCAGCTGATGGTGAATGGGAGAATTGTGTGAGGTATCAAGGTGCCTACTGTGAAGAGGACTGAAGTATCACTGTCCTATTTACAATGTTTCTTGTATTTTTCTATCTTCTTCAATAAATGTCTCTATTTTTCATATTACATGGCTGGATACACTCTGGACAGACCTCATATATAGTGGATTATTCAGACATAAAAAAACAAGTAAAGGTACTTTCAGCTAAGATGGAGGCATAGATAGACACACTGTGCCTCCCTGCACAAACAAAAGAAGGACAATAACAATTTTGAAAAAAAAAAAAAACTAACCAGAACTGCCAGAAAATCAAACTGTATGGAAGTCTGACAACCAAGGAGTTAAAGAAGAAACATTCATTCAGACTGGTAGGAGGGGTGGAGAGGACACGTGCAAGGCATTGGCTGGAAGACCAGGTGGTCCCACATTTGCATGCAGATAAACTGGGAGGAACAACTGGGAAGCAAGACAGACTGCCAAACCCAGGGTTCCAAGATGGAAAAAGAAAGCCTCAAAATCTCTGGCTGTAAAAACCTGTGGTGGTTGTGGTGGTGGGAGAAACTCCTGGTCTCAGAGGAGAATTCATCGGAGAGACTCACAGTGTCCTAGAACTTACACAAACCTACTCACCCAGGAATCAGCACCAGAGGGGCCCAATTTGCTTGTGGATAGCAGGGGAGGTGACTGAAAGCTGGCTGAGAGCAGAGCAAGCAGCATTGTTTCCTCTCTAACCCTTCCCCCACATACAGCACCACCATGCAGTGAGGTAGGTTGCCCCACCCTGGCAAATACCTAAGGCTCCACCCCTTACAACATAACAGGTGCACTAAGACAAATATGGCCCAAATGAAAGAACAGATCAAGACTCCAAAAATAGAACTAAGCAATGAAGAGCTAGCCACCCTATCAGATGCAGAGTTCAAAACACTGGTAATCAGGATGCTCACAGAAATGGTTGAGTATGGTTGCAAAATAGAGGAAAAAGTGAAGGCTATGCAAAGTGAAATAAAGGAAAATATACAGGGAACCTTCAGTGAAGGGAAGAAAACTGGGACTCAAATCAATGATTTGGAACAAAAGGAAGAAATAAACATCCAACCAGAACAGAACGAAGAAACAAGAATTCAAAAAAATAAGGAGAGGCTTAAGAACCTCCAGGACAACTTTAAACATTCTAACATCTGAATCATATGGATGCCAGAAGGAGAAGAGGAAAAACAATAAACGGAAAACTTATTTGAAAATATAATGAAAGAAAACTTCCCCAATCTGGCAAAGGAAATAGACTCCAGGAAGCTCAGAGAGTCCCAAAGAAGTTGGACCTAAGGAAGCACACACCAATGTACCTCATAATTAACATTACCCAAGATGAAAGATAAGGAGAGAATCTTAAAAGCAGCAAGAGAAAAGGAGACAGTTACCTACAAAGGAGTCCCATAAGATTATCAGCTGATTTCTCAAAAAAAAACCTTGCAGGCAATAAGGGGCTGGAGAATAGTATTCAAAAGTCATGAAAGGCAAGGACCAATAACCAAGATTACTCTATCTAGCAAAGTTATCATTTAGAATGGAAGGGCAGATAAAGTGCTTCCCAGATAAGGTCAAGTTCAAGGAGTTCATCATCACCAAGCCCTTATTATATGAAATATTAAGGGGACTATGTAAGAAAGAGAAGATGATCAAAAATATGAATAAAATGACAACAACTCACAATTATCAACAACTGAACAAAAAAAAAACAAAACAAAAACAAACTAAGCAAACAACTAGAACAGTAACAGGATCACAGAAATGGAGGTCACATGGAAGGTTATCACAGAGGATGTCAAGGGGGTGAATGGGGGAAAATGTACAGGGAGTAAGAAGCATAAATGGTAGGTACAAAATAGACAAGGGGAGGTTAAGAATGGTATAGGAAATGGAGAAGCCAAAGAACTTATATGTATGACCTGCAGACATGAATTGAGGGTGGGGAGGGAACTCTGGTGCGAGGTGGGTGCTGGCAGGTGGGGAATAAAGCAGAGAGAAAAAAATGGGACAACTGTGATAGTATAATCAATAAAATATACTTTAAAAAAACAAGGAAATACTATCATTTGAATAACATGGATGGACCCTGAAGGCATTATGCTAAGTGAAATAAGTCAGAGAAAAACAAATATTGTGTGATCTCACTTATATGTGGATTCTAAATAAAAAAGAAAAAATAACCAAGCAGATAGAAAAAAATATCAGACTTGCTATCAGAGGAGGAGGGTGGGGGGTAGGGGCAACTGGAGGAAGGTGGTCAAAAGGTACAAACTATAGTTATAAGACAAAAGGTACTAGCGATATGATGTTCAACATGATGGCTATAGCTAACACTGCTATATGATATGACATAGAGTTGTTAATAGAGTTCAATCCTAACGTTTTTCATCACAAGGAAATTTTTTTGCCTTTTTCTTCCTTTTCTTTTTATTGTATCTTTATGTGAAGCTGGAAGTTAGTGGAACCTACTGTGGTAATCATTCACTGTGCTGTGTGCCTTAAACTTATATAGGAATGTATACCAATTATTTATCAATAAAACGGAGAGAAAAAATAACCAACCAAACAAAAAGTATGAGAGGTATTTGGGCTACTTAAGACACAACTTTGGAAACCAACCAGCATAATTTGCCAGTGTTGTCAAGTATAGTCTCCTTAGGACACAACTGATTTTTCTAAGTAACCCTGGCCTTCACCTTTGTGTATCGTCCTTGCTTGTTCAAGTCAGTCTGACTGTTGCACTAGTGTTATTCTTTCTTCCACATAGTCATAGTCTCAGCAGTTTTTGCCATCCTGTGTGGTCCTGGACAAATCTACAAGTACAAAACCCAGAGTCCAGCCAGTTAGAAACACAAAAATGTAAATTGTTTGAGTTACAAATAAGAACAGTGCTTGAGAACCCAGGCCAAGGAGGATGAACACATTTCTTCCCACTTAACATCAGTACCCTCGCTTCTCTAAAATTTCACCTTTTATCCTTTGTACCTTACTACATTTTCTTTAATATTTCATACTTTCCCTCAAATCATCAAATAAATTTGACCCTCCTGATGATCAAGCAGGTATACACTGGAACTCCCTATGTTCCCTGCATACTTTCATGGGTACAGGTACCCCAGTCTGAGAAGCACAATACTAGAGAAACTTGGCAGTTCCAAAAAGTGTGGGTAAATAAGTTCCCTTCACTTTCTATCCTGTCCAACTGCACCATAACCAGATTCATATTTCTGGAGCAGAATGTATAAACAGTCACACTAGGTAAGATAAATAAATAAAGACAGTTCACATCCACTCAGAGAGGTTTTCCCGAGTTTTGTGCCAAGGTTATTAAATAGCTTTCAGTTTTCCACAGTTGTTGGATTTTAGAATTAGAGATAAGGAGCTTTGGACTGATAGTATCTATATAGAAAAACGCAAAGTCAGTATTACATAAAAGTGCTAAAAATCTAGGAGTATGGGGCAGGACAGAGAGGAAGCTTCTGTGTAGGAGTTGGGCTCTGAGTTACATTAAAAAAGATGGGCATGAGCAGGGAAGATGGACAGAGGGATGAAAAAGCAAGAACAATGGGGGAACCGCTGTGGTAAAAACAAGGAAGAACAAGCCTAGCTCTTCTTAGTAGAGGGTTCATACTGTGCAACGACAATGCACGCACATATGGTTCTAGCTTCAGAAGTGAGGTTGAGGAATTCTAGAGTAGGAAGCCAGTGGCAGACAGAATCCTGCAGTGACAAAATGGCTTTGAAGGGGGCAGACAGGGAAAAGTAGTTAAGAGTTTAAGAATTTATGAAGATCTAGATTAGAGCAGAGGAAGCCAGAATGAAAACAAGACTCTCATTGGGCACGTCTTCAGAGAAAAGGTGAACACACTTGGTATCTTAGACAAGAGGAAAAAGCTCCTGGCTAGGACAATGGCAGCTCCACAAAGGAAAGACACTTGAGAGGCAGTCAGGTAATAATAAATTAAAGACATGTTCAACAAGGACAATAGCAAGGTAAAGTGAAGTTTAGTCCAAGGAAGTGGGCTTGCAAGTGATTGAAGTAAACATAATATACTCATTAGGTGGTAATTATAGAATAGGCTGTACTAACAAATTCATAGATTTATGTATGGGTTGGCCAAAGAATTTATTGAGTTTTTTTCAGTACAATGGCTTTAGTAGTGCTTAGCTGTCTTTAACTTCATTCAAAATATTTTTGTTAGATTGAATTATGACAGCTGTCATATCCATGTGCATTAAAAAACTCCTAAAATTGGTGAATTTTTGTGCAGCCATTTTAATATTAAAGATGAAAGAAAATATGCAACATTTTCACAGTATTATGCTTTATTTCAAGAAAGGTAAAATTCTAACTGAAACACATAAACAGATTTGTGCAGTGTATGGAGAAGGTGCTGTGACTAATCAAACATGTCAAAAATGGTTTGCAAAGTTTCTTGACAAAGTAAATTGACATTTTGGCAAAATAATTCTTTGCTGTGGGGCTGTCTTATGCACTGGAAGATATTTAGCAGCTCCCTTGGCCTCTACTCACTAGAAGCCAATAGCAAGACATAGCCAAAATACTCAAAACAGCCAAATCAGTAAAGTTATTGGTGAAAATGAAAAATGTGTCTTATTTTACAGTAAAACTAAATGGACATTTTGGCCAACCCAATATTAAAAGTCCCCTTACAAGTATTTTATAGACATCAGCAGTTGCAGCTCCTGTTTAACTAAGGAATGACTCTGACCATAGGAAATTAGGACAAGCATCAGTGACTCATATCAGAACTAGCAGAAACACTGCCTGCATGTCCTCTTGTGTTTATGCAAATAATTAGGCTGAATGGAAACTGGACTTAATGCAGTAAATGAATTGGTCTTAATTTGCTCTTTGATAAAAATGAGGGTAATTTTAGGGGGAGAAGTTGTGTTTCAATAGACTCTATAATACACAGTTAGGAGTATTCAACTCTAGTTCAGTTAATTGTCTTCAAAGCTTTATTTTTTACTTATGCACAGTTAAGATCACAGCAAGGGTGATACACCAGGTGCAGAAAAGTCACCAAGGCAAAAAACTCATATAGCTGGCAACAGGCATGGAGAAAAGAAGTAAGAAGAGACACATAGGCAGATGGTGAACTGGAATGGTGAATGAGGAGGCCCAAAGCTCCTCTAGACACCTCTCAACCCATCATTACTTCTCCATAGGAGCCCCAGATACAATTGGTGGTAGGGAACAAGTTGATTGACTTTTCATACACATGGGAGCCATGGACCCTGTATCACACACCAAACTGGGAATAAAAAAATCCACAACAGGCTCTGTCATAGGATAATGAGATGAAGGCAGCAACAAGCCTCCCTCCAGCCTTTAGAATGCCAACTCGGAGATCTTAATATACTGCACAGCTTTCTCAGGTTCCTCTCTTTGCCTGAATGTCCCATCTTTCTGCAGGGATGGGACTCACTCTGTAAATTGTCTCCCCACGTAACCTTCTCTCCTCAAAGACGACGGCTTCACCTACAGGCCCTATCAAAGCATGCACTCCAATGCCAGATGTTTTAATCTGGTCAGGGGGACCCAGAGGAGAACTGTTCCCTCCTTAGATCTACAAGCGAGTACGTAAATCAGTTTGGGCAGATCGGACTCCAGCGCAAGCAATCAACATTCACCCAAATGGCCTGAGATCTCCCCAGAGAAATCCCAGGTGGTGGTGAACATTTCTTTAGATGTACTCTATTACCCTGGCGAGGAGTAGCTGCACATCAGCATATACTTTGAAATCTAAGAATTGAATCACCACAGTGAACGAAACTGCCAACCTTACTTGCTAATATTCAGAAATCTCTGGACTCTCTAGCTAAAGCTGTCTTAGAGAATCAAATTGCCTTAGACTACATACTAGCAGAACAAGGATGCGTTTGCATGACCATCACATCCTCTTGGTATACTTACATTGTCACCTCAGGAGGAAACAAGCACCACCAAAATCAGGCAACAGGCTAGCTGGCTTCAGCAAACACTGGACCATCACACCCCTCTCTGAACGAAGATTGGTTTGCTAGTCTAGTTTCATGGCCACCACAAGGCCCTGAGTCCATATT
>PVKM010027450.1:0-18793 GCA_004027735.1 Carollia perspicillata
GTTAGGGGTTGGCTGTGGCCCGTTTTGGACATGGTGGCCAACGCCCTGTGTCCACTTCCCCAGGCAGCGGCTCACGCCTCCTTTCCACCTTCCATTCTGAGCGGTTGCGTGCTGGCCCCCCGGGGTGAGGGTGGGAGTGGGGAGAGGGGTCGGGCCGCACCTGCAGCCCCGATGCCCGTCTGCCCCCACAGCTTTTACTCCTACAAGAGTTTCGAGACCGGCGTGGCCCCAAATGTGGCCCTGGCCCCGCCTGCCCAGCAGAAGGTCGTGAGCAGCCCGCCATGTGCCACCGTCGTCTCCCGGGGCCCCGAGTCCCTCACCACCTGCGTCCAGCCTCGGAAGCGGAAGCTTGCAGTGGACACGCCTGGGGCCACAGAGACGCCAGCACCTGCTGTCGCCCCGGAGGAGGACAAGGACTCAGAGGCCGAGGTGGAGGTGGAGAGCAGAGAGGAGTGTACGTGTGCACTGCCGGCCGGCCCTTCCCGGAGGGGTTGTGGCCCGCGCTCCCCTGTAACCTGCACCCTGCTTCTGTCCCCACAGTCACCTCCTCCCTGTCCTCGCTCTCCTCCCCGTCCTTTACCTCGTCCAGCTCCGCCAAGGATCTGAGCTCCCCAGGGGTGCACGCCCCGCCAGCCCCACCCGCGGCCCCAGACAGCTCGGCCCCTGCTGACGCCCCGAGTGGGGGGCTGGAGGCGGAGCTGGAGCACCTGCGCCAAGCCCTGGAGGGCGGCCTGGACACCAGGGAGGCCAAAGAGAAGTTTCTGCACGAGGTGGTGAAGATGCGCGTGAAGCAGGAGGAGAGGCTGAGCGCCGCCCTGCAGGCCAAGCGCAGCCTCCACCAGGTGAGCCCCGAGCCGGGACCCACTGCGCCTTGGGCACGGTGGGCGTGTGGTCATCGAGGAGCCCAAGGCAGCTCTGTACTCCAGTGTGACACGCATGGCCAGCTTGGCCAGTCGTCTGCAGGAAGTGGCTTTGAGGGTTGTTCCCTAAAGCTCTGGGTTCCAGGAGGTGGTGCCTCAGGCCCCCAGCAGCAGGAGTGCAGGCTGACACGGTCCCCGAAAGGCTGGCGCATACTTGCACACACTGTTCAGGGCCCAGCTGGGTTCCAGATGATTCCACAGAAGTCGTTGCTTTCCTTTGAAGACGGGGCTTGAAGCTTGAGGTGGTCTGCGCCCGCCAGCACCCTCCGCTCACACTGAGCAGGGCCGACGGGGACCACCTGTGGGACCCTGAGCTCAGCCAGTGCCCCCAACGCTGCCTCTGCGCATCCTCACTTGCTTGTCTTTTCTGACAAGTGGGATCGGCTGAGAGTTCCCAGTGCCTGGGCGCGGGTGGGGCCTTCACACCAGCTCTGCTGAATTCACGCCTCTGCTGGTGTCTGGCAGCTCAGGGACGGCTTCGCACGTGGGCTGTTAGCACAACACAGCCCTGTGGTCCTGAGAGCCCCGGGCTTCAGACGCCCCCCCAAGTGTGTTTCAGGCGGCAGACTCGGGACACCCCCTCCCTGCCCGTCCTGGTTCTGGTTGGAGGTGTGACTTCCCACGTGCTTATTTATAAGCAGGTTTGCAGGGGGTGAGTCACTGACAGCCAGCTGGAGAAGGCGCACCCAGGGGCTTGTCTCCATCGCGCATGCCGCCTGCTGCTGGGGCCCCGCAGACTCTGGGCTGGAAGGAAGTGCCTAGGAGCCAGGCCCAAGGGCAGGCCTTGGCCTCCCGGGAGGGCCCCCGGCCCAGAGTGGGTGCTGGGCCCTGTGGGACCAGGGCAGGGGGCTGTGGGGTGCACAGGAGTCCCGGCGGGGGATACCGCGTAGCGCTGCAGACACCCTGCAGCCCCCAGAGTGGTGGGAGGCTGGGCAGGGTGTGTGGCCGACTTGCTGCAGGACACCCTGTGTGAGGGCGCGGCGGGCAGGGCTGTGACCCCAAGCCTGCCTGCTGCCTCAGGAGCTGGAGTTCCTGCGTGTGGCCAAGAAGGAGAAGCTGCGGGAGGCCACGGAGGCGAAGCGCAACCTGCGGAAGGAGATCGAGCGCCTGCGTGCGGAGAATGAGAAGAAGATGAAGGAGGCCAACGAGGCCCGGCTGCGCCTGAAGCGGGAGCTGGAGCAGGCACGGCAGGTCCGGGTGTGCGACAAGGGCTGCGAGGCTGGCCGCCTGCGCGCCAAGTACTCGGCTCAGGTACGTGGGGCGGGCGGGCGGGGTGCCGTCCGGGGCCCAGTCATGGCTGGGAAGTCTCAGCATGTCTGCTCGGCCGTCTGACCCAGCTGGCGTCCCAGGATTGGCAGCCCCTCCTTGGCCTCGCTGGTGCCCCAGGGGCCGACTGGGCAGGTGTGGGGGAGGCGGGGCTGCTGACGCCCGGGCCCCTTGCAGATCGAGGACCTGCAGGTGAAGCTGCAGCACGCGGAGGCCGACCGTGAGCAGCTGCGTGCCGACCTGCTGCGAGAACGCGAGGCCCGGGAGCACCTGGAGAAGGTGGTGAAGGAGCTGCAGGAGCAGCTGTGGCCGCGGCCCCGGCCCGAGGCTGCGGGCGGCAGTGGCGAGAGCGCAACAGAGCTGGAGCCCTAGTGGACCCACTGCCTGCTGTCCGGGGCCGGACACCCTGGCTCCGCGTGGGGCGAGCCTCCCCTCTCCCAGCCACATAGCACAACGTCTTACTGTGCCTACAACCAAGCGAGTGTTCGCAACCACGTGCTTTTGGAATCCACTGCGAAATTTTCTACTGGCCAAGTTCAATCGAGCAAGCTGGGTCCTCACCGGTAGCTGGAAACACAGGCAGCTCGGTGGCTATGGCTGGCCTCTGCTCGCTGGAACATTCTAACATTCACATTTTTGTTATAAGCTATTTAAAACCAGTCAGAAGACTTGATATTGAGAAAAAGTCGACACGTTTTTTAATGACTAACTTTTAAAAGCCCCGCCAACACGCCACGCCGTTGGAGGACCCATATGGGAGCCCCGAGAAGCCATGGCAGCTCGTCCACGGCCGCAGAGGACAGGAAGGGCTTTTCTCCAGAGTCTCTATTTTTTCAGCAACAAGGACCCGGGTCTCCCATGCTGCCGCCCGTGAGAGCGAGGGGAGGGCGCCCTGAGCTGACACTGCCGCCTTACGCCCACCGCCCTGTCCCCACTGGCAGGTGCTCCCAGACACTGTTGGGGCGGCACCTGCAGGGTGGGGGGTGCCGGAGGCCGTCCCCACCGCCTGACCAGGCAAGCGCCCCTGCTCGGGGCAGACATCGCTCCCCCTTCCTGGGACTGAGGCTGCAGCATCGGGACGAAACAGCATTAGTTCACCTTTTCTTTTCGTTTGTTTGTTCATTTAAACGTATACTTAGAACTGCACTTTGTCGAACAGCTTCCCCCTTTTCGTTCCCCAGTTACCCGAGGTTTTTACTTTCCAAGTATCGGAAACGGCTGCTCGAGCAGGTTGCCTCCTAAGTGCTTGAGCGTTCGGAAACCCCTCTGGTGCTTGTCGGACAGGGAGTCGCGGGGTGCGGAAACTGGACTTGGGGGTAGCTCTGTGCCTTCCAGCATCTTGTACAGCGAACCCCGGCTCGTCTTTTCACCCCCAGATACCCGTCTTCAGTAGCGATCGAGTCTGCCACTATCAAAATAAGTTCCTTGCATTTATTCCAAATAATCTCGTTTACGCTCAACTGTTTATGCAAATTGTATATGGTTTCTTACGCCCAAGCTTGAAAGTGATTTCCCGGTAGACCAGAGGCGCTGCCCCCGAGTGCGGCGGTGTTCATTCACTCGAGGACGATCGCACCGGAGTTCTGGGCCCGACTCCGTCCTTGTGCCGCAGCGGCCATGCACAGGCCGGGGCGGAGACGTGGGTGCTGACACCCCTGCGAGGTTTCGCCCTTGGTTTACTGGGGGCCCAGGTGCTGCTGGACCCCCCTCTGAAGTGCAATGCAAAAGGGACACCACGTACACGCAGCGTGCGTTTGGGTTTTGTTTTCTCTTGCTTTGTTTTTCTTTCGCAGTTACCAGCTCTGTATGCATGGAGTCGTAGCCTCTGCCCCACGTACACCCCTCGATGGGCATTATTACCGCGTCGTGTAAAGGGTCGGTTGTTGGGCAACTGTCCGAATGCCATGTCGGCCTTGTTTCTCCAGAGTTGTGTTTTTTTCAGCCATTTTTCGAGGGAAACTAAATGGTTTCGTTGCAGCCAAGCTTTACCTGTGTCGGTGTGCTTCTGTGGGGCCGGTCTGGGAGCGGCAGGGAGACCACGGCTGCTGGCACCCCCCGTTACTCCTGGGGAGATGGACGTTTCTGACTTGTGCTCCAGGGTGCCGCCTGTTCCCTCCGGTCCCCGTCCCCACACCTAGGCCCGGCTTTGTCCCAAACGCTAGGAGGAGCTGGGTAGGCAGCTTGTCTCCCAGAGTGGGCGGGGGGGGGTGCGGGAGTCGGGCCCAGCGGGCTCCCTTCACCAGCAGCTTGACCTTCCTGGGCAGCTCCCAGTCCCTGGGTGAGGCCGGCGGGCAGGGGTGCCCTCCACCTCCTCCCTTTCCCCCAGCCCCACCCCACAGGCGCAGGGGCCTCTGGCCGGGCTGGGTCTCCCACACTGCGTGTGCGGCTCAGCAGCTTTCTCCGAGGAGAGGAGGGGCCTGTCCTGTAGGCCCTTGGCGCCCCGCGTGTGGTAGAGTCACCCGCTTTCCCGGCCAGAGGGGCCCTCATGGGGGAAGACACAGCAGCAATAACACACCACGGAGCAACTCACTCATGCCCGGCGCTCCGCGTTCCACCAGAGCTAGCCGGTGACGGGCTTCCCTGTAAATACCCCGGTCACACCCTGCATCGTCCATGTACACGGGGGTCCAGGAGCCCTCCCTCCCCTGGTCGTCATCCTGTTTTCCGGGTGGTCCTCACTGGACGTGCTCCTCTGCTGGAAGGGGTGGGTGGGTGGCCCTGCCTGGCGTCCGAGCTCGCCCCACCCGGGCTCCTGGGCTCCCGGGCTCCCGGGCTCCGGGGCAGGAATCACGAACGACCTTTTTCCGACTAAGGAGAAAAACACAGCTCTACCTTTGTATCCGCCAGGAGCGCCTGCATCGCCGTCCCCACCCTCCTCTGCTGCTGCTAATGACAATATGATGACTTACTCTACTATCCGAGAACTATTTTTATGTAATTAATGTATGCGCTCTTGTTTATAAATGCCTGATTTAAAAAGAAAAAGCTTGGCATGTTTATCCATCTCGCTCTGTACCCGCCGTCCCTTGGCGCCCCTTCCCCCACCCTGACGTCGTGCCATGAAGGACTTTGTGAGGCCACCGTGCCCCCGGCCACACTGGACGTACCTTGCCTGGCCCAGCCTCCATGGGGTCTGTGGGCCTGGGCCCCCACAGAGCCAGCCCGTCTCTAGTGGGGAGGTGGTGTCAGAACCCGGGACGCCATGTCACCCTGAGGGAGGAGCAGAGGTACCTGCCTGGCTCTGGGAGGCTTCCCCAGACCCCACTGTGCAGTCCCGGGTGCCAGACATCCTTTGGCCGTCCACACCCGGCCTCCCTGCCCCACCCGGCCTCCCTGCCCCACCCAGCCCCTCACTGGTCCCCTGGAGAGGCTGGCAGGTGGGAGCCCAGGGGCAGGCAGCCTTCCCCAGCTAGCCAAAAAAGATCTGTGCCACAGTGGGGCTGGCCAGGGTGGGGGAGACCGCCAGCACCCAGTCACCAGGCCTCTGCCCCATATAGCCCCTGCCAAGGCCCTGGACCCGGGCTCCCAGCAGCTGCTTCTCTTGGGATCTGCGGCAGGCTGGGTGGGCAGGGGCCCTGCGGCCCCAAGGTGTGGTCGGCAAACCCACCTCAATGGGGTACAGCTGTCCCTTAGCCCAGGTACCACCTGGGCTCTGCCCTCTCTGCAGGGACACAGCGCCCCCCGCCACCCTCCTGGCCCCCAGCCCCTCACTGCGCGAGGTCCCAAACCCACCCCAGGCCCCTTCCAGAGAACTGAGGGGTCGGGCCATGGGGCAGGGAGGCCGGGGTGGGCAGGCAGATCTGCATGGGCAACTCTGGGGTCTGGGATGGGGGGCTCCCCCCCAGGGAGGCTGGCCCTGCTGGGGGCCACGGGCAGGTGTCTGTGCGGCCTCAGAGCTGAGCCGGGCAGCTCCTGGCTCCGGGCCCCGCTGTCTGTGGCCTGGCCGCCCCAGGCTTCACTTGGGAAATAAAGCATTAAAAAGGCTCTGGACACCCCCCACCCAGAGCAGACAGGATGGGAGTCCCCTGGTGTCAGAACCCCCCCTCCCCCACACCATTCTGAGGGGCTCAGGGAGAGGTCAGCATCAGGGAACTGCCACTTGGGGCCTGGCCTCTGCAGCCAGCCTGGTCTCCCTCCCCTTCCTTGCTAGTGCCTGGGGGTGAAGTCAGGCCAGTGCAGAGGGGGTGCTCCTAGAAGGTTGTTGGGGTCCCTAGTCAGTCCCCACCACCACCTCCAGTTGTCACTTCTGCCTGTCACCAGCAGCCTGGCCACCCCCGCCCTCAGCTCAGCTAGGCCTGCCTGTCTCCTCCCTCTCGGGGCCTCCGCCACCCACCCCGGGCCACTGTCTGGCCCTGGGGACCCCACCCTCTACCCTGTGGTCAGGGGCGGACTCACAGGCAGAGAACTCAGGTCCTTATCTGGGGTGGTGGGTGCCAGGCGCACTCTCCTGGAAAGAGGAAGCCGCCTGCCCACTCACAGCAGCAGCTGCACAGACCAGCCTGAGCCCGCCCTCGATGTAGCCCTCAGCCTCCACTCCACCCTTGGCCCCCTGACGCCCCCAATGCCCCCTCTGCCTCACTTCTGCCTGCCTGTCACAGTGCCACCTGTTCTCACTGGCCAGGAAGAGACAGGCTGGGGGGCCCACGGGCAGGCCTGAGCCAGACCTAGGGCCCTGTTAGGCTCTGCCCAACAGGTCTCCATCCCTGCCTGGACTTGGGCAACCTGGGTGACCATTACTTGCAGAAAGGAGGGGGCCCTAGAGGGGAAATGGGGGCTGGCCCACCTCTCTGGCTTGTCCCTGAGGGCAGTCTTCGCCCTCATGCGAGGGTGGGGCTGGGCCCTTGCCCTGCTGGCCCTGCAGGATGTGAAACCAGGGGCTTGGGTGGGACCCTGCCCCCCCACCAGATGCCCACTGCACTCTGGGGGAGCAGCCCCACACCCTCCTGCCTGCCCTGGCCATGCCAGGCCCCGGAAGGGTGGGAACAGAACTTTGGGGGCCTGGATGCCCGCCAGTCCCTGCCCCCCCCCACTGATGACGTGAGCCCTGCAGGCGCTGTGCACACAGCCATCTGCACCCAGGCCTGTGCCAGGGGCTGGGGGCCTCGGGGGCTGAGGCTCCCAGCCCTGGAGCAGGTGGCCCCACTGCGGGGGGCGGACAGGCAGGTGGAGCCGGCCCAGCTTGTCCTCGGAGTGTCCTGTGCTGGGCCGGCGTCCGGTGCACAGGGTGGGGCCTTCCCGTGGCACACCGGCCTGGCAGCACTCACGGGCAGGAAGCTTGGCCCCAGCTCTGTCTCAGGTCCCTCCTGCTGCCACGGAAGCCTGTTCCAGAAACCTCCGGGGACAGGGCACCTTGTGCAGGGGACAGCTGGAGCTTGGGGCTTGGGTTCCTGTCCCCACAAAGCCCCGATCAGAGGACACGTGTGTGGGGCCGCTGGAGTCCAGCTCCAGACCAAGGCCTGCACGGCGACCCTGGTGCCCAGCGGAGTCGCCTTGGCCTGGAGTTGCGGCCCTGGGGACAGGCCCAGAGTGGCAGGGCTTCGTCCTGGTCCCATGTCCCCCTGGGAGGCTGTGGGCTGGCCCTGGCACCAACATACTGGCGCGCATAAGAAAGCCAGGTCGGCTTGCATAGACGCTTGCAGGTGTCGGTGTACCATCCCCTACCTCTGCCCTCCCCTGCTCGCCCCCCTCCATGACACCCTCCTCTCCCCTCCCTCCTGCCACAGGTCCCCCTCCCCTGCACACAGAACCCTCTGGCCCCTCCTGCCAGTTGGCCCTGGCCAAACTCCTCGGGACGACAAGCCCCAGCTCCCTGGCCAGCCCACCCCCACAGGCCCTCTGGGCTCCACCCCCCATCTCGGACAGGGCCCACAGGTCCACAGAAGGGGTGGGAGTGGGTGGGAGCATCATCCAAGCCCCTATACAGAAGGCTGTACTTCATACCCTCCCAGCCGAACCTTCCAGGCTCTGCAGTGGGGTGGCTGGGTGGGCTGGGCCCGGCCCAGGGGCCTCGGGGGGTGGTCGGGCGCTACTCCTGTGCCGAAGTTCACTCCCTGGTCTGTGTCCACGGGCACAGACGCCAGCCCGTGAGCATGAGAGGGCGGCAGGAGCTGAGCAGGGTCCACACCCTAACCCTGCCCAGTGAGGCGATACAGGGCCAGGGGCTCTGCTGGACAAGAGGGAGGGGCTGAGCCACAAGAGCCGGGAAGGGGCCCAGAAGGTGGGGGGGCTGATGGGACCGAGGAGCCCAGGAACAGGAGGACCACCTTGTCTGAGGCAGGGTCTCCCAGCCTCCCAAGGCCGGCACCTCTATGTGCTTGCGTGTGCACCCGCCTGGGCAGAGGGAGTCAGGACTCAAGGCAGGAGCGCCTGCTGCCAGGGTGCTCTGCGGGACTCTCTGGGGTGGCTCCAGAGGGAGTGGGGCACCAGCTCGGGGCGGAGGGCAGGGTGGGTAGCCCAAGGCACAGCCAGGCGCAGCCCCACCTCAGTAGATGAGTGTCCTTCCCCACTTGGCTTTGGCACTGGGGGCTGCAGGGGGCTGCGAGTTCCTAAGGGTCCCTGCCCTGCCCTCCGAGGGGCCTTGACCAGGTGGGCATCGGGCGCACCCCTGACCTCCTGTTTCTAAGTAAGAAGTCCCAGAAAGGGCCCTGGGGGTTTGAGGAGGAGGCTCTCTGCTAGCGGGGTCTGGGCCTAGGTTGGCTGGGAGGGGCTGCTTCCAGAGGCCCTGGAAGAGAAGGGCTGCAGTGGGTGTGGCGTGCTGGTGTCACTGGCCATCACTGGTGTGGCCAGCGGCTTCCCAGGCAGGAAGGCAGTGGCTCACAGGGACAGGCCTGAGTGTTGGCCACTCCCCACCCAGCTGGTTGGGGCTCCTCTGCTGCACCGGGCCAACCTGGACCTAGTCTCCGCCAGACCGCCTGGTGCTCTCCCCTCAGGCCTCTGGTCAGGACGGAACCTGCCCCCACCCCATCCTGCGCACCCAAGCTTGGGGCTGGCAGTGGCGCCCAGAGCAGAAGGTTCGGTGAGGCTCCTCCTGCCCCGTGCCCTGGAGCAAGTCCCCTCACCCCCAATCTCTGGGCGAAGGGCAAGGGCAGCGAAACTCCAGGGAGTCACAATGCTGGTTAGAAAACTTTCCAAATTCCTGCTCCTTCTGGCCTGGCCCGCAAGCCGGGCTAGGGCGGGAGGGGGCGTTTGGCCCCTTCAGGGCCCCGCAGGCCCGAGGGACCTCCCAGCAGCGCTTCTTGGGGGGCCCTGTGCCCCTTTGCTATCCAGGGCAGCGGAGCCCACACGCGTGCCTGGATAACTGGCGCCTGGGTATGGGGGGAATGGGCGTCGCCGGGCGATGAGTCACCGGACGCGGCCCCGCCCTCCCCGGGGCGGGGGGAGCAGGGCAGCCCCTCCTCCCACGTCCGCCTCCGGACCCGGAGACCAGCCCGGGGAGTCCCTCGCGGGGGGCTGGGGGGCTATGTAGCTGCCGCCCTCGCCGCGCCCTCGGAAAGCGCGACTCAGCCCCACGCCCCCGCCGCCCAGTTTCAGTTCCCTCCCGTGCCAGGCCTCGGCCGTGGGGCTCCGTCCGAACGCCCAGTCGCCCAGACCTCGACGGCGGGGGCCCGCGGCTTCCGGCCGGGTGGCCTCAAGGGACTGGGGCCGCCCCTTCGAGAGCGCCTGCCACGCCCCACCAGGTCTCAGGCTCCACGCCTGCGCAGGCCCAACTCGTGGCCACTCCCCCGCGCGGGGCGGGGCCTGGGGACCCGGACGGCCCCGCGGGGACCCAGTGCTGGGCGCTGGGGAGGGAGGGGGGCGCCTGAGCACGGTGAACCTTTCTCACCTGGAGAGAGGGCTGTGGGGCGGCGGACCCTGGGGGCGGGGCAGGGCCTGGGGAACACCGGGAGCTGGAGGCCCAGCCCCCAACCCTGCGGGTGGCTGGGCTCCAGGGGTCCCAGAGCTCTTCGAGTGCTTGTCTCTGCGGGCTGCGGGCACTGACGTGTCCAGATGTTCCGAGTCTGAGCGCCCCGAAGCCTGGGGTGGGGGCCCGGTGCGACGCCCCTCGGCAACAGAGGCGAGAACTGCAACTCTCGGCCATCGCGTGGAGGGGCGTGCGTCCCCAAGGCTCGGTGGGAGTCCGGAGCGCGCCCCAGGGCCCGCGCTCAGATCCTCCCTTCCCAGAACGTTCCCGCTTGGCCTGTTTGGACACCCTTTATCTGGGGTTCTGCCCCCGTTTTATGCCATTTCCAGAGAAGAGCCCCAACCTCTAAGACCCTGGTCCCCGCTGCTCCCGGGGCCCTAGGAAGCCCGTTCCTGCTAGTATCAAAAAGCGCCCCTGTGCCCTGATCCCTGCCAGGTTCCACGGGTGGCGCAGGGCCCAGCCGCTTCCTAGAGGCCCCCTTGTCCAGGCCCCCTGGGGCTCAGACCCAAGCCCAGTGGTTCCAAGGCCTCCGGGCTGAGAGCGGGGAGGGGGTGATGGCCCTTTGTGACCACCATGGTGCCCCAGCTGCTCTCTCTGAGCCCCATGGCCCTCCAGCCCTGGCCTGGGTCCTGGGGATGCTAGCGGGTTCCTGTTTGGGAAGTGGGGTGAGGCCCTTGCAGGATGTAGCCACTGGAGACCCCAAGGCCCCAGAATGCTTGGTGCTGCTGGTCTCCTCCTCCAGGCCGTCCTCAGGGTGGCGCCCCCTTCTCCCCGACTTGCTGCTCCCTGAACTAGTGCCCACCCCCACCCTTGGGAGCTCCGTGGCCCCGCCCCAGCCCACCTCCGAGCTTGGCCCCGCCTTGCCTCTGGCTCCTCCTACCCAACTGTGACCCTAGCCTAGCCAGGGCTGCCCCCTTCTGCTCTCTGGCTCTCCAGCAGGGACTTTCCCAATGGGGGCCTGTGAGGTGTCCCAGGTGCACCCCACCCCGGCCAGGGCACCTGCCCGAGGCCTCCTGTCCTGGGTCTGCCCTCTTTCCTGGAGGAGTTGTCCCCCGTGCCACGGTGGTCCTTGGCTGGCACCTGTGTGTGTGCCGGCCAAGGAGGGCTGAGGGCTGAGGGCAGGCAGCACCCCTCTCGTGCCCCGTCCCAGGCCACCCAGGAGGGGGCCCACCAGTGGGGCTCCATCCTGCTCACCGGGCTCTAGAGTGTTTATAGGGGCCCGTCCTGGTTTCCGGTTCTGCTTATAAGGTGGGGTGACAGATAGGTATCTGAGCCCCTGGGAGGAGTTACGGGGAGGAGGGATATCTGGAGTTTGGGGAGTGTCGCTGTCTTAGGGCCACATGGGTAAGGGGGGCCCTGGTGGCTGAGCCCCGCACATCTGGCAGGTGCTGTCTGGCTGGACAATGACAGTCCTGTTTAGTCTCCATCAGCATGGCAGCGGGGTGGCCTGCCCGCTCCCTGAGACCCAGGGCCTTGAGCCAGGAGCTGCAGTGTAGGTCACTGCCTGGCCCCGTGGCCACCCCCAAGCTGGTTGAGGGACTGCAGCAGTGCTGGGCCTGGGGCTTCGGGCCCCTGGGCTACTCAGGGCAAATGGGCAAGGGGCCCAGAGCAGCCCCTCCCCACCTGCTCGCCAACCCCCTCGGCTCCCAAGGTCCCCTGTGCCTGCCCAGGCTGGGTCTCTTCCATCAGAGAGGGGACAGGGGCAGGAAGGGGCAGCCTTGGCAGCTGTGCCTGTCCCTGGTGCTGAGCGCCATCAGCCCTGCCATGGTCTTGCTGGAAGGAACAGGCCTGGCCACCCACCCACACACCCCCACGACTGAGAGCACCCTCGGTGTGGCGAGAAGTGAGCCGTCAGGCCAGGCCGACAAGAACCAGCCTGGCAGGCCGGTCACCAGGGCAGCCTCCAGGCTGCTCCACACAGCTGGTCTTCCCAGCCGCCTGGCACCGAGACCAGGCGGCCTGCCCAGGCTGCGGGGAAGGGAGCCTGGGTGGGGGGCATGTCCTGGGTGACCCGTCTGCCAGCAGGGGAGGAGGCCGGGAGGGGCCACCTGTGCCAGGCGGGCTGGTGGAAGGCGGCCCAGACAGACAGGGCTCTGTGTGGTGCTGACCACAGGGCGGCCGCTGGGCAGTCTGGGAGGCCGTGCTCACCGAGGCCCCAGCCTTGCTGGGAGGTGGGCAGGACGGAGGACAGGTGGGCCCACCTTGCTGTCTCTGTGTGTCTGTGTCTCTTGGGTGTCTGTGTCTGTCCCTGGCACGCAGACTCCAAATGAGGGGTTGGGGTATCTCTCATCAAGGCAGCACCTGCCAGGGGCTCCAAGTGTGGTAGGAACCTGCTGAGTGCACTGTCCCCTGGGCCGCCTGGGCCAATGGCCCCCTTCAGAGGTCAGGGAGCAGGCAGAGACACACAGGGAGACCGAGGCCCAGGAGGAAGGCTGTGGCTTCCGTCAGGGCCGTGACCTGGAGCCCCTCCTGAGCCTCCTGGGGGTGCTGTAGCTTCCTGTGGTATAAGGTTTGCTGGGTGGGGGGGCAGCCTAATGCTGCCCCCTCTACCAGCCACTGCCCACTGGCCCCACCTCAGCAGCAGGGAGGGTGTTCTTCGGGGCCTCAGGACCCACCTGCCCTTCTGGTTCCTGGAGACTCCAGGAACCCTGTCTCCCGTCTGCAGGCCACAGGTGGATGTGGCATGCACCGGGCAGGCCTGCTGGAGCCCCTGCCTGGCCCTCCCCCAGCCTCAGTGACCAAGCCAAGGTCAGGGGCCCCACCTACCAGATGGGGGTGGGTCGGCAGGGGCCACAGCAGGCCTCTGCCCTTCTCCCTGGCTCCTGCCCTGGTCTCTGTGCCACCCCTCACCCATGAAGGGCCCTCTGTGACTGGTCACTGTGCCTTACCATTGTACCCCAGAGGCTGGCAGGACCAGAGGGCTGGACCTGCACGCTGAGCCTCCTGGGGCCTTGGGGGTAGCCACTGACCAGGGGCTGGGCCCTGCTGCCTCTTGGTGGCGGTGGACCCGGAAGCCAGGCTGTGGGGACCACTGGGTCCTGTTGAGAGCCTGGGGCCCACGCTGGGGAGCCCTGTGTGCTGGTGGGGCCAGGGCCTGGCCCCAGCCACCGGCTGCTCTGACTCCTCATGGCTGGATGCTGCCAGGCAGACTTGATGGCCAGGCCAGCAACCATGGCCACTCAGGCTTTTGCTGATCCTTTTTTCTATGAATTCAAATTTTGTACAGGGGAGCATTGGAGATCTTGCTTCCTGGTATGTGTTGCTAGTTCAGCTCAGATGAACTCTCAGACAATTTATCCAAAAAGTCTGTGAATAGATTTGCCTGTGGGACACAGTGTGCAGGGCAGGGGGCCAGTGTGGGGGCCTCTGGGTCCAGTGCTCCTGCAGCAGAAGTCCAGGCAAGTCCTGGGGCTGCGGCCTGAAAAAGGCCGGCTGTCCATCTGCTGCGGCACACTGGCCCAGGGAACCCGCCGCCTCTCTTCATCCCTTAGGGGCCTGGCAGAGGCCTGGCAGCGGATTCTCGGTCCTGCCCAAATGCAGCCCCCCGGGGTCTGAGCAGCCCTGCCCACACGGCTGCAGGGAACCCTGTTGTTGTCTCCTTGGGTCCCCATGGCGCCAGGAGGTCCTCGACTGGTGCTGGAGACGGGAGTCTCCCGTCATGCCTTCGGAGACTACACAGCCATGAGCCGGCCTCACTCCGCTCCACGGCCCCCGGCGCCCAGGGTGGCGGACCCTGCCTTGAGCCATGGCCATGCGGGCCCACCACGGTGCTTCCTGTCCTGGGTTTTGTGATTCAGAATTAGACGCCCAGGACCCCTCCTGTGGCTGGGAGACTCAGCAGCTGCTTCTGTTCCCAGCGCTCTGTCCTTTCTCAATGGAAACATCACGTCCACTGTTTCTCTTTGGGCAGAAATGCGGCTGCGTCTCGAAGAGACAGGAGGCTGCGGCTGCTGGGCTGAGTCTCAGGGCGACTGTGGGCGCACAAGCGTTCGAGGGGCCTGTGGCCTGTCCGCCTGGGCTTCTGCCCTCGGCTCTGCCCCGAGTCCGTGCCGCCCGTGGCTTCCCCACCACTCCCCCACCATGCCTTCGCAGGCGACCTGTCCCTCAGGCCCCTCGGCCCCTGCCAGCTTTGGGCGGGATAGATGCCCCAGTGCGCTCGGGCCGGAGTCAACGGCTCCCACTCTGTCTGGAACGCAGCCCCTGGCTTCTCCGCACGGGCGGTTGGAGCCTGTGGCCATTTGAACTCACGGAGCCACAGGGGCTGGCAGAGGCAGGCACCCCAGCAGCCACACCACACCGCAGGTGCAGAATCACAGCACCTCCCCAGACACCTGTGGAAGCCCCCCCTGCAGAGGCTCTGGGCCGGAGCGGGGTCGAGAGTCACCCAGGCCCGCAGCCCAGCTACTTGGGTCTTGTGGGGTTGGCCCCATCCCGGTGGCCCCGCCCACCAGCGGTCAGTTGGCTTTGAGGGAAAATTGGGTGAGAAAACTGTCCACATAAAAGCAGGAAGGGCAAGTGATGGGCTGGCTGCCAGGGCACGTCGGGAAGGGCGCTCTGGTGTCGGCTGGACGTTGGGCCCTTCCCTGTCTACCGCCCTCCAAGCCAGAACAGCTGTCCTGTGGAGACCTGTCCTCTGAAGACAGATGACCCTCTACCCCACCTATAATCACAGCCATTACCCACCCACCCACCCAATCACGTGACCCTCTGCCTGTCCCTCCTTCCTTTAATCCGTACTGCTATCCACCCATCCACCCCTCTCCCCCTTCTCCCCCCGCCTCCATGTGGTCACCTGTCCCTCCACCACCCCTCCGTCTCCTCGTCTGCCAGTCCTTCCTGCCTCACCTACTCGCCCTTGTCATCTCCAGTGCCTCCTGCACCGCCTGGCGCGGGTGTGCCGCGGCTGGCTCTCGGCAGGCAGCACACTGTGCTGGGTGCTGAGGCCACGCTGGCGAGCAAAGCTGCCCACACACCTCCCTTCAGCAGGCGATGGACAACATGTGAGTAAAGTGTGAGGCAGGGTGAGCAGGAGGTGTCTCACGGGTGGGTGAGGCGGCCGAGGGGGCCTCCTGAGGAGACCCCTGAGAGACCGTGGAGCAGGCCCGCAGGCGGGAGCACATGGGCGGTGTGGCAGACCGGAGGGAACCAGCGCCAGGAGACAGGGCTGCAGCTCTGGGGGCCTTGCGGTGCCGGGCATGACTTGGGTGCGGCCTGGTGGCACCTGCTAGGCTGAGATGGGCTGGGCCTGGGCTTGGGAGACAGGGCCCAAGGCCCTGGGAGACTTGCTGGCCACAGAGCAGAGAGGAGGCAGACAGTGCCACCATCGGGGCCGGAGCTGGTCTGTGGGACCAGCGGGAACTCCATTTGGGACGCGTTTGGTCTGATGCACATTTGATGCCGCACAGAGGCCACCCAGTGTTGCTGGACCGGGCGTCTTGCAGCTGGCTGTCTGGGTCTGGAGCTAGGGAGGGGCCCAGGCCAAAGAAAGGACCAGGAGACAGGTGAGCACCCAGCAGGTGGGGACCAAGCCCCGGCCCCAATGCTGGGCAGCTGGGGAAGGTGGGGGAGCACCATGGCAGCCTGTGGCCTCTGCAGCCACGTGGGGGGTTGTTGGGGAGACGGGCGTGGACAGTGCACTCAGGCCAGAGGTGACCGTGCGAATGACCTGTGGGGCCGGGCTCGGGGTGGTCCCTCCCCACTCCCGTTTCTCTGTGAAGGCCAGAGCAGGTGGTCAGCTGAGAGGATGGGGCAGCGGGGCCTTCAGGGCGGGGCGTCGGCTGGGCCAGCCCTCCGGGCAGCCCCGCCTGAGCAGCCTGAGTGCGTTTCAGCAGCTGAGGCCCGAAAGGTGGAAAAGTGGCTCCTGCAGACAGGCAGCTGGTTCCCTGAAAACCAGCCGCCTGCTCAGGGCCTTGCTCTCCTGTTAGGGAGCGGGTTCTGACTCCCCAGCCTCCCACAGGGCCCTGCATCCCCACCGGGCAGGGGGTGTGGGGAGGAGGCCGAGGGCACAGGCACCGGGCTTCACGATGGGACTGGGGAGAGTTGGGGTGAGCGGACATGCCAGCCCAGGGGGGTGACCGGTGACCCCCACGGTGGGAACTGGGACACTCCAAGGAGCCCCATATGTTCAGGGTGTGGGGAGGGGCCATGCCACTCAGCAGTCAGCGCTGAGCACTTTATTAAAGCCAGTGGCCCCCAATCGGACCCACTGCAGAGGGAGGCGGGAGGGGCAGCACCCAGGGAAGCAGAGGCAGCCTCTGTCCTCTCAAAAACGAGGGGTCTCCTGAAGGGACGCTGTCCTCCGTGGCTGGTGGCCCTCCTAGTTCTGGGCTTCGGGGCCTTCTCCAGGGATGGGGGACTGCCGACCAGACCCCTTTGCAGAGACCCGAAGGTGTTGGAAGGCGGTGGGCAGCGTGCGGCCCAGGAACGGCGGGGTAGTCACGTCTTGGACCATGATGACATACTCTCCTGCAGGGGAGGGGACGCGCTCACACTGGCCCCTGGGGCCTCTGACTGCCAGGCTGCTGCCCACCCCCCATGAGACCCTCAGGTCCACCCCACCCTGCCCCCACAACCTGGCTACCCTCTCTGCCCCAGCTTTTTGGGGCACAGTGAACCAGCTCTGCCCTCAGGACATAGGCTGAGCTACAATCCCAGGCTCTGGGGGACAGAGTGGAGGGGGGTGGGAGGCAGCCCAGTGAGGTGGGCTGGGCAAGGCTCTGGGGAGGCTGGGCAGGCGCAAAGCCCCCTTCCCGTACGGGCCGTGTGGCTGGGTGCTGGGATCCTTTTAAAAAGACTTTCCCATCCTTTAGAAGAAAAAGAATTCATTTCCTCTAAAATGTTAATTAAGACGCTGAAGCCCTGCTTGTCTATTCTGAAGCCCCTGCCTGCCCCACCACTGCAGGGGAGGCTGTGGGGAGGCCGTGGGGGCTGTGGGGGCTGCTCTGCTCGGGACCCCGCTGGGAAGGAAAAGCACTTTTCCTCTTTGCTGTCTGTAAACTGTCTGGAGAGCTTCGAAGTGGGAGAAACCGTAAAAAAGAAAATAAGAAATAACAGAAAGTGAGGTTGCCGTGGAAACCACCCTCTCCCTCCCCCGAGCCGCCGGGGCTGGCACCGGAGCGTGGAAAAAGCTCGCGGGCTGGCCCGGGCTCACACCAGGAATGCGGCCGCAGCTGAACTGGGGCTCGGGAGCCGGCTGCACCCGGGGGACGTTCCAGTGCCCCGTCTGGGAGACAGGCCGGGCAGGGACCCTCCCTCAGGCCCAGGAGCCGCGACACCGCATTCCTGGGGCAGCAGTGGAGGGCCCCCCCCAGCAGGGGGGTGCTTGGCTTGAGTCAGCTCCTTCAGAAAACCACGGTTGGGGGCTGGGCCGGGCGCCTGGGAGGGGCTGCATTCCGAAGCCAGGGGCACCGGGCCTCCCTGGCCGCAGGAGGAGCCGCCGCACATGGCAACGCCCGTGTTTCCAAGCAGCCGGTCTCTAGGTGTTCCCGGGAACTCGGCCGCCCGGACCGTGGCCAAGGGCACCGCGGGAGCCGCAAGGGCTCGGCGGTGTCAGTGGCCCCAGAACCAGCCCCAGCCCTCGAGTGACCTCGTCCTGAGGCCTCCGGGCGGATGGGAAGAAGCCTGTGGGGTCCACCTTGGTGGCCTCAGAAACACCCGAGGCCCACCCCTAACCACCATGTGGTCTTCTCCTGGGCCTCTCGCCTGGCATCCCCACAGAGTCCAGCCCACACTTTGGGGACCAGGCTGCCTGTTGGCTTTGCCCCTAAAAGCCTGGAAATTGCGTCTCCTCAGGCCCCATGAAGTCCAGGCGACCCTCCGCTGGCCCCTCCACCCACACACACTACTTCTGTTTCAGTCACACGTGGGGGTCCCGAAGGGGGCGACCACCGTGTCTGCCCTGTGGGCCAGTCAGCAAACGTATGTGGCTGCTTGGGGACAGGCTGT
This sequence comes from Carollia perspicillata, assembly GCA_004027735.1. Taxonomy (NCBI): domain Eukaryota; kingdom Metazoa; phylum Chordata; class Mammalia; order Chiroptera; family Phyllostomidae; genus Carollia; species Carollia perspicillata. Next base: position 18,031 of record PVKM010027450.1, read on the forward strand.
CTTGGCCCAAAGGGCAGGTGGGGCACTGCCCAGACCCCTGCCCTCCCCCGCACACACGGGCCTTTCAGGGCTTTGCTGCCAGCGTGGGGGGGGTGTGCCATGGAGACAGGAGGCAGTGATGTTCACTGGGCTGAGGTGACAGAGAGGCCCCGGGGCTGGCCAGCACCCTCCACCGTACACCCTGCCTGGCACCCCCAGCCTTTATGAGGGGCCAGGCCTTGGGGAGGATCCTGGGACAGTTCACGTCCCCCTCCCTGCCCAGGGCCCCGAGGGCTGGCCTCTGGGGGCATCTGGAGAGCTTGTGTGGGGGCTGGACAGGCACCTGCCCGAGCTCAGGCCCGCCTGCTGCCACGCTCAGAGGGAGGGAGCCAGTGCCCCCTCCAGAGGTGATGGAAATGACCTGTCTGGATCTGACCTGGAGATGGCCTACTTGGTGGCATCCTCCCACTGCCCGCCTACCTGGGAAGGCCGCCGTCCCTGGTGCTGCCCCGGTCACCCCGTCGGGCCTGCAGGGAGGAAAGACGGATGGACCCCAGTGTGCCTCCCTGGGAGCCAAGTGTATGGCACCCGCACCCCCCGCAAGGGGCCACCCCAGAGGGCACGGGCGTGACTGTCCTGACCTTGGAGGCCCCGCCTCAGTGTCAGGGGGCAGGGTGTGCCACCCCTGCCAGCCACTCAGCCTGCACCTGGCAGAGGAGGTCACAAGTGGTGACCCAGCTCTGCCCCCAGCCCCGGCGTCTCCCTGTCCAAACCAAATGGAGAC
>PVKM010027451.1:0-18794 GCA_004027735.1 Carollia perspicillata
CATCAACGCATATTTTTGTAGTAAAAACAGGTTGCATTTTGCCATTTTCCTAAAGAACTCAACAGTTCGGTGGAGGAGGCTCTCACTAGTTGCTTGATCCTAGGGCTTTACAACAAAATCTGCAGGTGGCCATGGGAGGAGGAGCTGGGGGAGGATGCTCCCTAGTGAAAAGATGTCTTAGATCATTGATACCCAAAAAATTCAACTTCTTTCTCTCAGCTAGCCAGAAATTAAGGATAGTGGCTATACTGACAAATGGGTGGAGAGAAAACTGTTTGCATCACTGCTGGGATGATAGGTGTAGCTGTCTTTCTGGAAGGCAGTGAGACAGAATTTAAAATCCTACTATAGGCTGACTTTGGGTGGGTAAAGAAATGATAACAGTGGCTGCTTCAGAGGAGAGCCCCAGGGAGCCAGGAGACAGTGAGAGAGGATGACTTAGAATTAGGGGGAGAATGTGTACATCCTGTGACCTACCATTTTAACTTCTGGAAAAAAAACAGGTGCATAGAAATGTGCCAGCAAGAATATTCAGTGCAGTATACAGGAACAAAAACTGATCCCCCCAAACAGTCTTCTGCTGCCGTCAAACAGAAGGCCTGTGACATCACGACACAGTGAACTACTGTGCAGTTTTTACAAGAGATTAGGTCGAGGAGCTCCTGGTCAAGATGAGGGTGTAGATAAACAATGCACTCACCTCCCACGATCACATCAAAATTACAACTCAGCTACAGAAGAGCCGTCCTTCAGAATCACATGAAGTCAGGCTGAACAGAAGCCCTGTAACTAAAAATATAATGAAGCAGCCACATTGAAACTGGTAGGAGGGGCAGAGATACAGAATGTTCTGGTCAACAGCCATGTGTGTTTGATAAAAATCGGAACAGATATCTCAGATGTGGAGGTTCCCTCCTGAGGAGTCAAGAGGCGCAGCCCCACACCAGGCATCCAGCCCAGGAATACAGCGCTGGAAAGAGAAATCCCAATAACTCCTGGCTCCAAAAACCAGTGGGGATTGAGGCTGAGTGAGACAGAGGGCTCCTTGAGTCCCAGGAAGTTCCTCTTAAAGGGCCTGTGCAGACTTTTTCAGACTCACTCACTCTGAGCTCTGACAGTGGGGCAGCAACTCAGAAGGTGCCAGAGATATGCAAGGAGGAGCTGAACTGTCTGGCTTCGGGGCAAGAATAGGAGGGGGAGCTTTCTCCCAAGCAGAAGTGCTGGCAGAGGCTATTGTCACTTTGCTGAGCCCTTCCCCCACCCCAGTGATTCCTTAAGAATCCTGCCCCACCCAATTTGCAGGTCCACCCAAGCAGTTTCCAGTGGCTTTTCCATACAAATGGTCTGTCTTGACTTTCTGCAGGCTTTACTAAAAAGTCCCCCAAGGGTTCACAAACTCCCCAAAAAGAGTGTCTGGCCTTGGCATGTCCTATACCTCTTGCTAAGTGTCCTGAGGCCTAGCACTAGTGTCAGCCAGCTTGGGTTCACAGTTTGGCCTTTCCCAGGCACCTCCCTCCTAGCCCAGCACAAGTAGCAGCCATCTGCTAATCATTGTGTAGCTCATGCTGGGTGGCCCTGGGCAGGGCACAGGCAGTGGCTGACCTTGGCCAGTGCACCCGGTGGACAGCTTCAGTCCACACCAAAGCACCAAGCAACCACCTCCGTGAGCAACACACTCAAGGGGCGGACTCATTGGGCACCAGAGTCCTGCTGAAGCAAGTCCTACTCCATAGAGTTGACCCCTGCAGAGCAGCTCCTCTGCTGTGCTCCCAGCCAGGACTCCCTTCCAGTTGTTCTCAGGGTAAATCCCTCCTGTTTACCCTGCCACTGATGTGCCAGCATCAGTCGAGGTTCAACAGGGAGGAGGTATATCTGGAGTGCCAGGCTCCTGTGACAAGGGAGACTGCACCACAGGGCCATATAGGACACCTACTATACAAGGCCACTCTTTTAAGATTGGGAGATGTAGCAGCTCTGCCTAATACATAGAAACTGCCAAAATGAGGAGACAGCAAAACATGGCCCAAATGAAAAGACAGGGGAAAAACTCCAGAAAAAGAACTAAATAAAAAGGAGACAAGCGATCTACTAGATACAGATGATACTGTATCAAAACACTGGTGATAAAGTTGCTCAGTGAACTTAGAGGAACAATAGATGAACTTAGCATTTCAGAAGAGACATAAGGAACATAAAAATAGAGATAGAAAACATGAAGAACCAGTGAGAAGTGAAGAATACAGTAACCGAAATGAAGAATATGTTATAGGGAATCAACAGTAGAGAAGATGAAGCAGAGAATGAAATCAGCAATTTGGAAGATAACAAGGCAGAAAACACCCAATCAGAACAGCAGAAAGAAGAAGGAATACAAAAATTGAGGATACTGACTGTAAGGAGCCTCTGGGGCAACTTCAAGCATACCATCATTCGCATCCCAGGGATGCTGGAAGGAGAAGAGATGAAGCAAAAGATTGAAAAGCTATTTGAAAATATGACAGAAAGCTTCCCTAACCTGGTGAAGGAACTAGACATACAAGTCCAGGAAGCACAGAGAGCACCAAACAAGGTGAACCCCAAAAGGCCCACACCAAGACACATCATAATTAAAATGCAAAAGGTTAAAGGCAAAGAGACCCTTAAAAGCAGCAAGAGAAAAGCAGTTAGTTACCTATAAGAAAGTGCCCAAGGGATTAAGAAGTACAACAGAAACTTTGCAGGCCAGAAGGGACTGGCAAGAAGTGTTCAGAGGGCTGAAAAGCAGGGACCCACAGCCAGGGTGGCCCAGCAAAGCTGCCGCCTGGAATCGAAGAGCGAGTAAAGAGCTTCCGAGGTAAGAGGAAGCCAGAAGAGTTCATCCCCACCAAACCAGTATTGCAAGAAATGTTAAAGGGTTTTCTTTAAGAAGAAAAGATAAAAAATATGAATAGTTAAATGCCAATGAATACTTATCTATCAATACTTACTTTAAATGCAAATTGATTAAATGCTCCAATCAAAAACATATACAATGGCTGAATGGATATGAAGTCAAGACCCTTACATATGCTGCCTAGAAGAGACTCACTTAAGATCCAAACTGAAAGTAAGGGGGTGGAAAAGATATTTCATGAAAATGGAAACAACAAAAAAATGTTGTGGTAGCAATACCTATACCAGACAAAATAGACTTCAAAAACAAAGGCTATCACAAGAGACAACAAAGGACCCAGCAAAATAAAAGTTTTTTTTTTAAAGATCCGATATTTTTGTTTTGACATGAATAGAGATCAATAAATATATTGTGGTTGTTGTTGTTGTTGTTTTAAACCACACACCCAGGACATATGATATGGCCCAGGGTAGGTTTGTTTAAGCAGTCATTTTCCAGAAGTGTGAGGGACAATACACCGTGCTGTTGATGGTTGCCTCGGTGCGGGGTGGACTGTGAGAAGGAGCTGGTCTGACTCTCCTGTGCTACAGCAGTCCTGGGTGCTCAGAGGGAAGGTGGGTAAATGAGTCACGGGCACAGCTGGTCTGCTCGGCCGACAAGGCGCAGCTGCAGAGGGAGGGGTCCCGAGCAGTCCCCACAGAGGGCGTGGCTCCACCTACAGTCGGGCGCATGGGGCGGCGCTGACCAAGTGCCCCACATACAGATGTTCTCCAGTCGCGTCCTGGGAAAGATCTGGTATGTTTTATGGTTATTGGCATCGATTACTCTTAATGTGGTGAAAGGAAATGTCAAGTTTGTGGCACTAAAATCAGCTTGGGAAGTTTTTAGAGATTTACTAGGGTTCCAGAGGACTTTGAAAAACAAAGTAATAGGTTTGTTTGTTTCTTCAGATATAATGAAATCTAAAAGCAACCCTGACTTCCTAAAAAAGGACAGATCCAGTGTGAGTCGGCAACTCAGGAACATCAGATCCAAGGTGGGTCTGGGATCCAGGGTTGGGTATGTGGGGCTCGCAGAGGTCAGGGAGAGGAGCACAGGTCAGAGCCCAGGACAGGCAGCAGTGGAAGGTCCCCAGGGCCGAGAGCTCGCCTGGCCCCACAGACACCCTTTGGCACCAGCTCTGGCGACTTCAAGCTTCCTGTCTCCCTCATGCAGCAGTGGAAGCAGCTCCTACAGGCCCAGTGGGAGGGCCAGGCCTGTGAGGAGCAGGGTGTGGAGTGAATTCTACCTTGCACTCCCCTGGTTGAACAGTGACTCTGCCTGCGTTTGGGAGAGGAAGCTGCCTGACCCCTTCCCCCAACCTCATAGTAGCAAGTCCCCAGTGATCAATCAGTCCCTGCCCCACTGCCGCCTCCACAGGAGAAGGATGGGCGGGGGTTGGGGAGTGGTGAGCATGTTGCTTTTAGGATTTATTGTGTGTGTCTTATAATTTTTGCTCTTTCCTCTGACAGTCCGTAATTGAGCAGGTCTCATGGGATAACTGAAACGAGCCCGCTTCCAGGTCCCTTGTCATGTAGGTAAACCACCTCTTACCATCCACCCACCTGCTGCCCTCCAGAGGGTGCTGCCTGCATGCACTGCTCACACCTCCATAGCAAGCTCCTTGTTTTATTGTGACTTTATTTCATTCACGATGCTCTAGCAAGCGCATACACAATCCAGGTGAAATTACTTTAACCTGTTCTGGAGAGTTAACTGGCACTGTAACCTTGTAGTAGACTTGAGCCCTGGAGGAGAGGAGCTCCCCTTCCAGCTTGGTGAGCCAGCCCACGAGCCAGCTTCGTGGGCGGGCTCAGGCCCGGGTCAGCATGCATGTCGAATGTTCTGTGCACTCCACTTTCTCTGGGGAAACCTCTCTTGCCTTCTGTCAAGAGGCAGGCTTGACCCACCGGCAGCCACTGACAAGCAGAGTCTCCCAGTGCTGCAGAGCCCCCACCCAGTCTACGGCTGAGGCAGGGCCAAGCTGGGGTGTGCAGGGAGCCGACCCCTCCTGGGCGTAGCCTAGGGAAACAACTCAGCAGAGCGAGACGACCACACATGATCGGGGTGCTTCACCAGGACCTTTTTAACAAGGCAAAAGTTTTTCACTGGGTGCCATTAAAGGCAGTGCTGTAAAGAAAGGACACTGAAGAGCTGACTGAGACATCCGTCTGTTTGAAAATGACCAGGAAGACAGTGGCACTGAGCCTGGACCTCCTGGTCTTCACAGGAAGGCCGGGCGTCAGGTCTCATGGTCCCTCACTGTAGACCGTGCTTACCAGCCTAGCTGGTTTGACCTTGCTCACTCCCTGGTGAGGGGCTACGGGCAGCAGGGAAGACACGTGCTGGGCCAAGCTCCTGCCACAGGGACACTGACACCGCCTCAGGGCGGACAGCACAGGCTCCTCCTCACTCACCCACAGCTCGTCCTCAGTCGAGACAAGCCCCATCCTCTGGGGTGAAGGTTTGCTGTTATTCTTCTGCAGCCATAAGCCACTTGTGACCAGATGTTGTTTAGACTTCATTGAAAACTTAGTTTCAACTTTTTTTCTTTAGATATGAAAAACACTGTTTAGCAAAAGGAAAAAATTGTTATTTGGTTTATGGTCATCTTCTTGAAGATTCTACTCATTTGAGGCTTAACTGCAGCTGTTCTAAGTTCCCCTGTGCCTGCAGATAACAGGTGACACAGCTTCTGCTGGGACCCTTCTAGGGAAGCCTTGCTGCAGTACCCACCTTGTCAGGATGGGCAGAGGGCAGGGGTGGTCCTGGGGCTCTGAATGAAAGGCCAGAAAGTCGCCGAGAAGACCTTTGCAGCAGGCTACACTGGAAGAACCTGGGGCACTGGCCAGGACCAGCGAGCACCAAGGTAGAAAGAGAAAACTTAGGCACACCCAGGGAGGGCCTCCCAAAGGAGGTGTGAGTTCACATGTGGCTTGACCGTAAGAAGACCCTCAGCTACCCTGGCCGTGACTCAGCAGTGTAAGAAGGGCCTTGCTGTGCAGGGCAGTCCTGCCAGCCCAGATAGAAGGGTGGGGGCCTTGCAGATGGCCTCGTGGACACCTTTGGTGACGCCAGGCAGGTCAGCAGGCACTCCCATGAGGGTTTGTGCTGTTCCATGATTGTATTTGGAGACACCCCCCAACCTCCCATGGGAGGATGAGGATGAAGTCATCTAGAAACGAATCTGTCACTGGTGCTTTTCGAGGTGGGATCTAACACGTATGGACTTACATCCTTCATTGATGCTGTTTCAACATCATGCCTCACGTAAAAGTATAGAAGTCTCAGCATCACAAAGTCAAAGCAAGCTTATTGCTTAAGAACAGCGCGGCTTTTCTGGGATTGCATCCAGAAAGCACGTTTTCCTGCGGTCCTCATGGAGTATTCACCGGACAGACCAGCCCTGTGGGAGGACTGCGCCCCGAGGGCCCTTTTCTGGGTGCATGGGGGGGGAGGGGGTCTAACAGCCAGAGTGTGCAGCAGTGCCTGGCACCGAGCATGAAGCCTTGGACCTGTCATGGCCTGGACTACCCCTCCTCGCCCTGCTCCCCGGCTTCCTGTCCCTGAGCACTGCAGAGACTGTTACTCAAGGGTGTCCGGCAGTGCACAGAGGATGCATGCGCAGAGGCAGGATACTCACTGTCCCTCAGGTCTTAGGAGTGGTGGCTCACTGCCATCTCGAGGGCGTGTGCCCAGCACCTGGATAAAACAGGCTGCTGTGCGGACAGCACCACCTGGCCTGAAGTGCTTAGGAAAAGAGACTCGAGGATTTTAGGCCTTGTGTGCGTTAAGGAAAGTTCTGGTTTGGAATGGGATGTGGATCTCTTTCTGTTCTCTGACCTCCTCAATGGCAAGCTTCAAAAGTGACCCTGATGTGGAGGTCCATCTGGACCAGTGGGTTAGAAAAGACCAGCTGTTGGACCCCTTGTTTCGTTTTTCTAAGTCACTGCACGCATCCTTCCCACAACCCCGCAGTGTAAAAAGCAAGCAGAGCTGTTCTCGGTGAGGGTGGGGGACACCAGGGCCCAGCCCCCTTCCCTCAGACTTCGGAGGAAGCTTGGTCGCCCAGATCCCCTCACAGTGCCCACTCTGAAGCCACAGGCTGGGCTCTCCAGGCCTGCAGGGCCAGTGGCTCTGATATGTAGCGGAAATTGGTGTCATTTGTGCCCTGCACTGGGGCCAGTCTTGAGCTGCATGTGTCTTGTCAAGCTCTCTCTGTCAGCTCTGGCACCCAGAAGCTGAGGGAACTGACCTCTTAGAGTCCAGTGTTGAGATTTGCAGGAAGATTTCAGTGGCAACCAGGAAGCCAGGCCCGTCCCAGCCGGTGCTGGGATTCCACCATCCCAGTCCTGCTCTAAAGTGATGCACCTTTCTCATCTGGAGATTAAACCTTTGGGGAGACTCCAAGAGTAAAGTGTCACTCATAGTGGGACACACAGATTTAAACTTTCCCAGAGTCCCTTAAGAAGTGTATTAGTTTTACATTTTGAAAATTTTAGTAGATAGGTCAACATATTCCCAAGTCCCCATAACAGTCAATCCAGCAGGGTTTTTCATGCTGGGGGCAGGGGCAAGGGGCGAGTCGAGGGCGAGTGCTGCCAGGGAGCATGCAGGCAGGTCCCTGGCCTGCCCTCTGGCAGTGGTGCCGCAGGGGCCCTGGGCCTCTGGGTAATGGTGACTGCCCGGGAAGCAGACGCGGCGTGGCCCACCCTCAGGAGGACATGGGTGGCTGCCTCTCTAGTTCTTGGCATAATCTTCTTTTCCTGGCTGAATTGGCCTAATAGCTGCTTGTCTAAAGAGCCCTAAGCTCGGAGTTCAGCTTCTTACACTCAATGGTCTTCTTTCTCTGATTTTTTTTTCCTTTTCATACAGATAACACCATTTCACAGGAGACCACTCTCTCCTTAGCATGCCCCACTAATCTCTGGGGAGCTCTTCCCACCCCTGCCCTACACCCCTCTGCTTGCAGCCTGCACCCCAGCAGTAGGCCTGTTGGTTAACTGGTTTTCTCCTGCTCTCTTCCCCAGAGTCTGAAGGAAGGCTTGACAGTGCAAGAACGCTTGAAGCTCTTCGAATCCAGGGACTTGAAGAAAGACTGACTGTCCTGTTCCGATTGAACACACACCCTTCCCAGCTTGTGGCAGCACAACCCAATGCTACTTTTCGTCTGTACCTTTATTTTTATTATTATTATTATTATTGTTATTGTTATTGTCATTATTAACTGTGGGTATGGATGCATGAGAGACTAGTTTATGGGTTGTTCACACCATTCCCTGCTGTGCTGATTCCAACTTCCTGCTGTCTCTATCTGAGCTTTTATTCCCTGGTCTTCTAAAGCAAGCCGAGCAGTGGGGGCTGCAAGGGCCACCTGCTCCAGCTGGGTCTGTGCTGGGAGTCCCTGCTGCCGTCCGCCTCACTCACTCACTGTCAGTATTAAGGCCCAGCAGCCTATCGATAAGCTAGCTGTGTCTCACCGAGAGCACTGGGGAGAAGGAGAGAGAGAATCGGGCCCGGGGGCTGTGGCTCTGCTGCCTGCTGGGTCCCTTGGAGAGAGAACAAACCACTGGGACGCGGTTTTACCTACATTGCAACACTGACAACTCGATAGCCGTGGGAGGAGCTGGGGGAGCAGGGTGAAGGGCGTGGTGCACACCACCTGTTAGCTTGGGGGAAGGTCAGCATTTTATATTTGTTCCACTAATGCAGCTTAGAACCACACGCCAGATAATTGTGGTAAACTTTTCACAACCTTGAAAATGTCAAAAACAGCCTTTCCTATTTTTGTTTGTTTTTTATTAAATCTTGCACAAAACCCCACCCCTCTCATTCCTTCCTCCGCTCGGTCCTTTCCTGGTCCCCAGTCTGGTCTTTCCAGGCCTGCCTGGCCTGTCGACCTGCGGCCTGGGGTTTCAGACTGTAACTGCCAGTGATGATGAATTCCCCCAGGGTATCGTTTGTGGGGACAGGTGATTTATCTCTGTAACCTCTCTGCAAATAAACCTCATGTTACTTTTGAAAAGGTTAGGCAAAGACCCCTAATGTTAAGTCAAGGAGAGAGTGCAGAGGATGTCAAAACCAGACGAGAACGGCCCGTTATTCTGTGTTCTCAACTCTAGCTGATCTGAGACCTGAAGAGTTCTCTCTTTTAGCTTTCAGAGAACCTGAAGTAAAGCTATGCTAATGATTCTGATTTTTTAGCAGTTTGAATAAGACCTTGGTAACCGCCACAAAACACTCCACAACACTTCTTGTAAAGACCTTAAGTTGGAGTTTTTCTCAGGGGCCCGTGGAAGCTGTTCACCGTGAGATAAGGGGCATAACGAGACCAAGGGGAGCCAGCTCTGCTGCCCGAGCAGCGAGGGGCAGGCTGAGAGCAGGATGTCTGGGGGAGCTCCCTCTGGCCCCACTGCATCTGTTGGTCTGTTGACTGTATTGCCAGGAGCGTGCGTCCTCCCTGTTGTAACGCTTGCAGGAGTGTGATGGTCTGTAGGTACACAGACACTTGGGGGTAAAAATGTAGAGGTGTCTCGCTCCGTTTCTAGGTTAGTGAACAAGGTCGTTTGGGAAGAGCCCCAGAAAGGCCAGACGAAAGGCACTTGCTTGGTGCTGTCTGCTCACGGCAGTGGCTGCGGAGCTCGGTGCTGGCCTCGGCCTTCCCTGTTCACACCTGTCACTCCTCTGCGTGATGCTTTCTTCTTCTGTGGTATTTTTTGTGTTTTACTTCTTTTTGCCCTTAGTCCTCACTTAAGGACATCTGTTGATTTTTAGAGAGGAAGAGGCAGGGGGTGGGGGGAGCAGACGGAGAAACATTTGATTGGTTGTATCCTGTATGCGCCCTGACCAGAAATCAAACTCGCAGCCTTGGTGTATCAGGACGATGCTCCAGCCAACTGAGCGCCTCCCAGCAAGGGCTCTTCTATGTTTTTAAAAGGTCAGCTCTGTTTTTTATGTTTTACTTACCAGATTCCCCAACATGTAGATTGGCAGCATTTTTAAAGGATGGTGACCTTTCTGTGTCATGCTAAGAATGGGAGGGAACAGAAGGAATATTTGGGACCTGCAGTCCTACTCTCTCCAGCAGGTGTCCTCTGGGGCAGAGTGCTGTGACACTCAGCCCATCTGAGGGACAGGCCTGTCTGCCTGGTCCTCTGTGTGACTGTCTGGGCACTAGGGTTTTATAATGCTCCTTCCGAGAACTTGCCTCATCAAGCCAGTGTCCTTTGTGAGTGCCCTGTAGCCTCAAGGACTCTTCTCTCCAGGTGACCCATTCCCTCCAGCCCTCCTGGAGGTTTCCAGGCAGGTCCTGCGTGGAGTCAAGCTCCATCTGCCTTCCGTTGTGAGGGTTTGAAATCTGCAGTTAAATAGGTCAAAAGAGCATTCGTTTTACTAACTTTTCCTTTGACCTGAGATCTCAGGAATCCTAGGGAACAAATGTGCTAAGTACAGCATTTGGGGGTCAAAGGGAGACTGAGGGAGACCTCTTGTCATGGCAGCCTCTATAGAGGACCCTCCCTCCCACTCAGCCCAGAACAACAGGACTCATTTGCCAGGGGCTGGTTCAGTCTGGGGGTTACCAGAAAATGGACTGCGAACACTAAGGTGGCTGAGAAATGGGGGCGTTCTGACTCCTCTAACAAAAGGCTGGTTGTGCTGTAGCCTCCCACAGTGTGTGAGCCTCCCTTGACCTGGCTGAGTGCCATTCCATGTTGACAAAAACTGTCAGGCCCCAAGCCAGGGCTGGGTGTCCCGCTACTCAGTCCTGGTCTCCAACTAGAATGAGCACACGGGACAGAACAAAGAGGGCCTTCACTTCCAGCCTGCATGTCCCACCACAGTCCTGCCACAGTCCCCGCTGTGCAGTGTCCTCCGTGTGTTCCAGGAATCTACCAAACCCCAGGAGGAATTTAGCCACCTAACCACTGAGGAGAGAAGGCGTAACAGTGTGGAGGTCAGATCGGTTTCTGCATTGTTGAAGAAAGGCCCTCAGGTCAGGCCTGAGTCGCTGCTGGGGCTGTGGCCAGGGGAGCAGAGGGGACGGTGAGTGCCAGTGCTCCGTGCTTGCTGCTCCCAGCACGAGCCACGCGGTGGGTTCACCCCCACTCCCCAGGGAGCCAGATGCTAACAGGCACAACTCTTCCCAGTTGTAACTGCTTTCCTGTAAATGTTTACTGCTTCAGTTACAGTCTGCTAGCACCTGCACGTAAACTGTGGCAAACATATTAATGGGGAAACTCCGTCTGACAATTCTGTGAACATACACACTAATCACAGCATGCACATGCACTTTCCAGTTCTTTCACCACTCGTGATACCAGTACTTGAGCAGATCCGAAGGCTGTTATTTCCAGAGGACTGTGGCTTAGCAGCAGCCTCCCTGGCAGAGGTGTGACATCGGGCGAGGTGGGGTGGCAGACGGAGCACTTGGCCACTAGAAGTGGAAGTCTGTGCAATAAGGTGTCACAATGAGTCTGAATTTGTGGGGGGAAGTGCTAGCTGTCCTGGCGGGGGGCTGCTGGAGGCTGCGGTGGGAATGTGTGGGTTTATGGGGAGCTAAGATTGGAGGCCACTCCCTACAAGTCCTGCAGTGTCCAGAGCATCCAGTCACTTGCTCACTGACCCAAGGGGCCTCGCATGGGCCACACCTTTGAAAAGAGGAAATGGCAGTTTTTAAAAGACACAGTTATGGCTCTTGGAATCTGCCTGAAAGGAAATCTAACCAACAGGCCAGGAAACAAAATGGATGGCCTAAAAAGCGTTTTTTATGGAGATGCATTTATACCATTTGTTTCACCACAGAGGGAGGTGGGACATGGTCCTTTTATCACTGTTGCCGGGGGTTCCCTTTAGCAAGTCTGTTTCTACACGTGTCTTGGGTTGGGGGTGGGGGTGGGGGTGTGGCACAGTGCCTGCCCAAACCCTGCAGGGCCTGGAGGCTGTGACCTCTTTTCTCCAGCTCTGAAATGACCAGGATGTGCTGGTGTCCTGCCACCTCCAGCAAAGTAAAGGACCGCAGTGCCCCAGGTACAAGCTCTGTCATAGGGAGGAGCTGGCAGGGCGGTTCCCTTAGAAAAGCTTCTCCCCTCCCACACTTGCTGGAGCTGCCCTGGTTCCTGAGGCCCAGGGCTGGCCTGAGCAGCCTGGGTCCCGCTGGAGCACCCAGCTGCCTGGTCAGGCCTGTGGCCTCATTTCGGAGGGAGGAGGCAGTGGGGAGCCTTTCCTGCTCCCCACTGCCTGAGGCCTGCGTGGTGTCTTCACGGCTAACCGCACCTGGCCACTCACTCAGTGACGTGTCAAAGTCTCAGTTCTTCAGGGATTCAAAGCTGTTTTCCGTTAGAGTGAAGAAAATATGACCCTTCAACATTCATTTTTCATGAAATAAAAGTTTATACATTATCGTTCTAAGGAATGTTGGAATTGAACATTTTCATTTGTAGACACAATTTCAAAAAGGATTCAGTCACTCCCTTTATCACCAAAAGGGGTGGGGTGGGATTTTAAGTATCTTCAAAGTTTTGCAAAGGACAGGGAAGTATATAGTATTGTACTTAAAAAGGAATTAAATGCTAGAGGAAAAAAATTGGCACATTAATTGGAAATTTCACTTCTCTGGAAAAATCAGTGGACTATCTCACACCCTGAAAATCCTGGACAACCAAGTTACTGCAGTGTTTTATGTTAAATAGGAATTTGCTTTATAAATAAATTTTCACTGTTGCCCTAACATTTTCTCCACTCGGCTGAGATTAGCAAACAGTCCCCAGTGCCCTGGTCCAGTAGCCTCCACTACTGGAGGCCTTTATGAAAGGGCTGGGGAAGAACGCTGCTGGAAACTCTATTCTGAAAGGTCCTGAAAACTAAGGTGTTTGCACCCCATTTTTTCTGTCTTTCATCACAGGCTCTTCTCCCTTGTCATTCTTGAGAAGAGTTAGTTACTGGACTGACCAGCTGAGGGTCCCTTTCTCAGTGTGGGCTGAGGAGCCGCCAGGGGACTTTCCACAAAGGTCATGCATACCAGTTAACCAGAACGCAGACGCCTCTCCTCCGGCTAAAGGCCTGTGCTCAGCCAGACATGAGACTTCTAATCCTAGAAAAGGTCTTTTTATTCACCTGAGACAGGTCTAAAGGTCAAGTCCTTCCCCAAGTTAGCAGGGCGCTGTGGGACACATTTCCTCTTCCACAACAGGCCGGGTGCTGTCAGTCCTCAGACTGCCCTCGGGGGACGGGAAAGGGGGTCGGGCCGGTGCACTGCGTGCAGTCTTGTATGTTCTTACACGTGTACAGACACCTTTGGCAAGTTCACACTTTGTACAGTTGAAAACTTAAATAAGGATCAACCTTAAGCGAGGTCTAGTAAACCCCCTTTTCTTAGGTTCTTTCATAGGCAGACTTGGCATAAACCCTGTATGACGTGCACAGTGTCCATTTCTCTTGTTTTGTCTACTGTGAAAGACCTGGCCTTGCTCCTTGGCCCTTTCGAGCACAGTACGTTTCAAGCCTTGATGCTTCTCTGTAACGGGCAGAGGCCTACCTTCTCTGAAGCCTTTTAGCTGAAGACGCACAGAGCAGGAGTAATAGCTCCACACTAGACCGCCCCCAAGGACGGCACAGCACACCCCGGGTCCCTTCCCTTCAGCTGCGGCGCTCAGAGTGGCTTCCCCTTTCTCTGTATTTAAAAGAAGCTGTGTTTTTTTCCTTCAAAGTAACCTGTATGTATAGTCTTCAGACTAAGCAGTGTAAATATTACTGAGAAGTTACTGCAGTGTTTTTGTGACAAAATATTTTTTTAAATTGTATACAGATAATCGCTTTTTAAGGTCGGGAGAACAGCTTTGGGCACAGCGTTGAACCCCACTCACCATTGTAAGGAAAAGCTTTTAATGACTTTCTAAAAGCTTGGTCATTGAACAGGTGGTTTTAAAGACTGCATACTGTATCTACAATAACGATGACCTTGCACCCAAACACTGTTTTTCGTTGAAAAAACTCTAATACTTGTTATTGGTAGAGCTATTTAAAATCCTGGCAAGGTAAAAAAAAATCCTAGCTGAAAATTAAAAGAACAACACGATGGTTACATCTTTACCAGACCCTTTCGTACGGTAATTTAAGACTTGTTAGGAGGCAGTTTTGGCATCAGGGGTCTGTCCCTGGGCAGCACTGCGTGCTGGACTTCCCCGGCCCTGGGGTTGCATTGTTTATTAGCATAAAGGTCCCAAAACTCAGAAAGCTGTCATTTCACAGTACACATCCAATAGGTGAGCAAGCATTTAGTCACAGAATACTCAAGAACTGGATGCTCCGATACACGAAGATGCAGAAGTCTTAGGTGAACTCAGCAGCAGTCTGGAATCACGGCACGGCTGGGGGGCCTTCCCAGACGGAGCTGGAGCTCACGGTGAAGGAACCATCGGATGTGCTCAGCCCGCCTACTGCCTTCGCGTCGCCCACACCCTCAGCGCTTTCCCCCTTCACAACTAGTTATATCGTAGAGTTCAGTTGTATAGAAAGCTAGGAATAGGTTAGGAAGACCACAAAACTTCAGTTAAAATGGATTTTAGGGTTTACCTTTCATATTTATAACATATCTACTGATTTATTAGGATTCAAACCAGTTAAGAATTAATTCATGTGGTTTTCCTAAGTAATATTTACTAAGTGGTTCCTCAGTGATTATAATCAGTGATTTTTCTATCAGGGTGAATGTCTCAATTCAGCTACTGAAGACAAAAACATACTATACCAACCAGCTGGGAGAGCTGCTATACAAACAGTAGAAAAACGTAGATGGCTTCCCTGCCGCGAGGAGTCTGGAAGGAAGTCACAGCAGTCACTTCTGCCACTGCTAATTCTTTCAACAGGCAGATGACGCGTGTTCAGAACAAACTTGGATAAAGTAACTGGTGTTCAGTTTCTGTACTAGTGCTAAATGATAATGTTCACCAAACTAACTGTCACCTGCAGAAGAAAGCTGAGGCCCACAGGGCCCAGGGGACTCCTTAGCACCCCCCTGGGCTCCACCAGAAGCCTCAGGCCCGAGACAGCTCCCGGAAGCAGACTCCACCGGATGGGTGGTTCTCTGCCCGGCTGCTGGGGTCCTGAAGAGAAGAATCTGGTCAGTGGAAAATGCTCTCTGTTTTGGACAATTCAAGAATGTGATGGTTTAGTTTTAGGCTTTTTTAAAAAACAAAGTTTCTAATAAACTGTTCACTACAACTGAAGTAATTACTCTGTCAAAATATTTATTCCTTTGTGTGACATGCTAGATTTCTATGGATATAGCTGATCATTTCTATTTTGTAAATACTACCTAACATTACATAAGGTATATCATAATAAACTATTTTTGCACCACCCTTTGCATGCTGCGAATGAGGTTCTGTTTAACGGAGGGACATATGCAAAATCGGCATTTAGGTCAGAAGTCAGAAACTGGTCAGCAACCTACAGATTTATAATGAGGTTTTTGTTTTTACTTTTATATCTGCCTTTTTTACAGTGTTTTTAAAGTTTTGGATTAGTTGTCAGCATTTTAAAATCAGATTTCACATAGAAATCCAGTTTCACATGTTCACATGCAGTGCATAGTAAGAAAAATTTTATATCCAGAATGTAAAATACACTGGCTTAGGTATAGAACCCTTCAGGGGCCTAAAGGACAGCAGAAACACTGGTGAGAAGAAGAACTGTAACTACCCCATACCTGCCCCTTCATTGATAGATTTGCAGTAAAGCATTACTTTCCATTTTTAAAAAATGAACCTTACATAATGACCCAGTACACACAGGCACACACACAACCACAACCCAAAATTTCACAAAATAATGCACCCTTACTAGGATATATTCTGTAGTAGTATATACACTCGTGTAAAATGTCTCCATTCTATTTCATTAAAAATTCTAGTTGTAACCTACTATATAAATTTAAAATGAGAATTTTTTTTTCAATATTGCCACAAACTTTGAAATGAAATGTGAAAATGTGGGAATCCAAACTTTTATTCAGATAAACAAGAAAATTAATGTCTGCCTACCTATTAGAAATCAACTTAAGGAATTTGTGAAACTTAAAAACAAAACTAAGCGCGGGCCTGCGAGCCAAAGGATCGTGGTTCGATTCCCAGTCGGGGCACATGCCAGGGTTGCAGGCCAGTTCCCAGCGGGTGACGCACGAAAAGCAACCATACATTGGTATTTCTCTCCCTCTCTCCTTCCCTTCCCCTCTAAAAATAAATAAAATAAAATAAACAAACACAAAATTAAGTACAGACATGTAAAGGATACATATTTTCAGTGCTATTCTGGCTTAAGGGTGTTTCAGTAATTTTCTACTCATTAAAAAAGTTATTCTGGTCAAATATATAACTAGTTTAATATGGTATTCTAATAACTTTTAACTAAATTTTTAAAGCTATGTAAGTGCAGTTTAAAAAGTCAGTTGGATCTAGAAAATCCAACACCTTTTCATGATTAAAAAAAAAATAAAAATAAGGAATAGAAGGGGACTTCCTCATCTGTTAAAGGGAATCTAGGAAAGACCCACAGCCAACCTCACTGAATGGTGGAAGACAAGAGCATCCTTCCAACACTGCACTGAAGATTCTCACCAGGAAACCAGAAAGGCATCCACATCAAAAGGAGCAAGTAAAACTACCTCTGTTTGCAAGCACATGATCTTGTATATGAGGAATCTACCAAAAAAATATTGAAAGTTCAAGTCTGCAGGATACAGGATTTCCTACACAATAACAAATTAAATTTTATACACTAATAATGAATTAAGAAACCAATTCCATTGGTGATACCGAAAAGAATTTTTGTAAAAACAGTGTAAGACTTTTACACTGAAAACTACAAAACATTAAAGATTTAAGTAAAAGGAAAGGCATCCCATGTTCATGGACTAGCAGACTAAATTATTGTTAGACTGGGAACACCCCCCAACTCGGTCTACGGATTCAACACAATCCCTAAGCAGAATTCCAGTTGCTTTTGTAGAAGTTGATCAGCTGATCCTAAAATTCATATGGAAATGTAAGGGGACCCAGAATAGCCAAAATAGTGTTGGAAAAGAAAAAGAGGACTCATGCCACTGGGTTTCAAAACTTGCTACAAAGCTTCAGTAATCAAGATGATGCATGTGGCCTTGACCTGTACGTGGAGCTCAGCCAGTGGGGCATCATCCACAAAGGGAGAAGTCCCCAGTTCAGTTCCCAAGCAGGGGACACATGCAGATTGCAGGTTCCACCCCCAGTTGGGATGCATGCAAGAGTCAACCAGTGTTTCTCACATCAATGTTTTTCTCCCTTTCTCCCTACCCCCTCTCTCTAAATATAAATAACATCTTTTTCAAAAATGACAGTGCATATGGACTGACACTGATCAATGGAACAAGAATTAAGGATCCAGAAATAAGCTCTTACATTCATGATCAATTGATATTCAACAAGGGTGCTAAGCACAAGTAGCGGAAGTAAAATCAGATGAACTGAGTTACATCAATACGCCCCGTGCAAACAATACCATCAAAAGTGGAGAAAACTACCCAAATGGGAAAAAAAATTGCAAATCATATTTCTGATAAGGGACTGATGTCCAGAATATACAAGGACCTCTTGTATATTCTCAATAAAACTCAATAAAAACAACCCAATGAAAAAAATGGGTGAAGGATATGAATAAACATTTCTCCAAAGAAAAGACATGAATGATCAGTAAGTACATGAAAGGATGTTCAACATCATTAGTCATTAGGAAAATGCAAGTCAAAACCACAGCGAGACCACCTCATAGGCTGGCTATAATGTAAAAGATAACTTTTTGTTGGTGAGGGTGTGGAGGAAAAGGAACGCTCGTACAGTGCAGTCACTTTGGGAAACAGTCTCACAAGTTTCTCAAGTGTTTAAACAGGTCATGTGACCCAACACTTCCACGGCTAGGTATTTACTCGAGAGGTGAAACCGTATGTCCACACGAGTGTGAATGTTTATAGCATTATCTGTAAACAGCCAAAATGTCCATCAGCTGATGAACAAGTAAACAAAACATAGCACATCCACACAATTGAATATCATTCAGCTATAAAAAGAAGTGAAATACACAAACTACGACATGAATGGCCCTTAAAAACATGGGAAGTAAAAGAAGGCAGATACAAAATGCCACATATTGTCGGATTCAATGTGTGTGAAATCTCCACAGCAGGTAAACCCATAGGGACAGGAAGCAGACTAGTGGTTGCCAGGGGCTGGGGTTGGAGGGTATGGGGAGTGACCACTGATGGGAGAGAGTTTCTGGGGTGACTGAATGTTGTAGAATCAAACAGTGGGGATGGTTGCACAACTTCTTAGTTAATAATACTATAAACCACTGGCTTGCATACTTAAAAAAAGGTGCCTTTCATGGCATATGAATATTAATTGTAGGGTTTTTAAATAATTAGTTGCTTTTTTAAAAGTATATTGATTATGCTATTATAGTTGACCCACGTTTTTCTCCCTTTTATCCTCCTCTGCCCTGCACCTCCCTACCCTCCAGCATCCCACGCCCCCCTACTGTGTACTTCATGTCGTGGGCTGTACATGTAGGTTCTGCAGTTTCTCCATTCCCTGTACTATACTTAACCTCCCCGTCTATTTTGTGCCTACCACTTATGCTTCTTATTCTCTAACTTTTTCCCCCTCTTGCCCCGTGCCACTCACCCACTGATAACCAACCCTCCATGTGATCTCCGTTTCTGTGTTTTTGTTCCTGTTCTCATTGTTCAGCTTTTGTTTTCTTTTTTAGGTTCAGTTGTTGATAGTTTTGAGTTTGTTGTCATTTTACTGTTCATAGTTTTGATCTTTTTCTTGGATAAGTCCCTTTAACATATCATGTA
>PVKM010027452.1:0-18927 GCA_004027735.1 Carollia perspicillata
TTTGAGGGTTTCAGTATTCAAATTTTATTTTAAGTGCTGAGATTAGATCAGATGACCTGTCAGACCTTTCAAATTCTAAAGTCTGTGATTATCTGAAACATGTAATTGTGGGAGCGGAAGAAACATTTTGCTTCTGGTCTAGCTCCATTATGAGCCTGTTATATTAACAGGACACCAGCTTAGCTGCAGCAGAGTCCAAAGACTCATGGGCTGGGTGGTTTGCTTGTAGATTTTGGTCAGCAATTCTCAAAAAAGAAATCACAGAAAAATCATCTCATCATCCTCACAGTTGGAGAGCATTATTGTACTACCTAAATTAGGCCAAGGACTGAGCCACAGTGGGGACTGAACTGCCTCTTTAAAAGCTGCAGTCTCTCCAAGTCAGGGTAAAGGGCACCATCAAGGGAAACCTGCATCAAGGCTAATGAGAACCTGCCTGAAAGCGGCTGTGGGACTACTTTAGAAACTCTGCCTTCCTGCTAGTGCCCGAATCTAAACTCCACCACTCTCTACTTGTGCCTCCTAGCTGCTGCCAACCCACTAACTTAATTCAGAGGGAAGAAGAACTGGTGCTGGCTGTGTCTGTCCCACCCTTCCTTACCTTTTCACCCGTAGGCAGCGTGGTGGGACTCACTGCAGACCAACAGAGACCAGCTGCCTGTAGATGTGACCTTGGAACGCCTTGTGTGCCCTGAACGGCTTCTCGCTGACCACTGCCTCTGTGTGCATGTAATTTTTGTTTGGTTGTTTGTTCAGTAATTCCACACTAGACTATAAGCTCCAGGAGGGTAAAGATCATGTCGGCATTTTTGTTTTTTGCTTTTTCAGTGTCTTGCACAGCCCCTGAATCATCATTGAAACACAATAAATGTTTGTTGAGTAAATGAATGGTCTTCTCTAGATTATCAGGAAACATTTTGCTAGTCTAGGAGGTCTTCTGTATATCATTCTGTTTTTTTTTTGTTGTTGTTGTTCATTGAACAAATATTGAGTGCTTGAGCACTATTACAGGTCATGAAGCTGCATATACATCAGTGAACAAACTGACACAGAAATCCATCCCCTGCTTGTATTCTAGTGACAAGGAACATTTAAAAAATAAAAGTTTCATATATTTAAGGTGTATAAAGTGATGCTTAATACTGTGAAATAATTTCTAAAGTCAAATTCATTAACATTATCTACCACTCACACAGTTACCTTTTTTTTTTCTGGTGAGAACACTTGAGATTTACTGTGTCAGCAAATTCTAAGTGTATAATATATTACTACTAACTATAGTCCACTACTTACAGTTGTGACCACATGAAATACAGAGTTTATTATTGTATTACTTATTAATAATTACATTATTTTTCATACAAACAACTGTAAACCTACTTTTGCCCCACCCCATACATTAGTCTCCAGAACTTACTGATAAATAAAAGTTTATACCCTTTTGATAAATATCTCCCCATTTCTCCCACCTCCCCAGCCCTTGGCAACCACCATTCTACTCTCTGTTTCTATAAGTTTAACTTTCTTATATTTCATATATAAGTGAGATCACACAGTATTTGTCTTCTCATGTCTGGCTTACTTCACTTAACAGAATGTCCTGCATGGTAATTCATATCACCTCAAATGGCAATATATCTCAAATACCTCAAATATCTCAAATTCTGTTTTAAAGGGTGACTTCTTCACTTCTTTGTGTGGCCATCAGCAAAGGGAAAAGGGACATATTAGGAAAAGATACTGGCACTTTTATTTGTCTTTGCCACTCCTGGTCACCAGACAGAGTTAGCAACAATTTCTACTCATTTTGTAAAGGAAGAACTAGTTCATAAAATAATAAAGAAATAGAGACATTATTTTAATTTAAATCATCTTCATTTTCTTAGCTATTACTGATAGCTTTCCATAAAGCTTCCCTACTGAGAACTTAGGACATGACAAAAATTAATTATTAATAGCTGCCATGTGTATGAAATCATGACATCATCAGATTCTTTATTTTTTACAAGTTACAGTCAAAACTTCAACATAATAGTTCTTAATATCTGAAGGGCAGAGAAATGCACATTAAAACAGTTAGTCTTCAATGTCACTGATAGGTTCTGCAACTCTAAGTGAAAAGATGTACAAGGAAACAAATTTTACTATGGTTGATTTTTGTAAACAGGGGTTAAGTTTTTAGCATCTCATCAACCTTATAATGAAATAGCCTTGAATGAAGCAATGCTGTTTGAGAGACTGCTATATCCTTTTGAGGAACTGATTACTATCTATAAATCCTTCCCTGGAAAATAAATATACAATGTGTATTAGGAAAGACTCTTAGTTGTGAGCCACAGGTGGCAAACACAAGGCCCGAGGGCCAAATCTGGCCCTCCACCTTGTTTTATCTGGCCCTGAACCTTGTTTCTATCTGGTGGCAGCACAAAACTCTCACTTAACTGTTAAGGAGTAGTCACATTTACACAGTCCTAAAATGACATTCGGCTCTTTGAAGGCAATTGCGAGGCTGATGTGGCCCCTTGTGAAAATGAGTTTGACACCCCTGTTGTAAGCTATAGACATCAACCCCAAGTAATAAGAAAAAAGAAATTTTTTGGCAGGATTATGAAGGCCATGGGCATCTGAATAAACAGGCATAAACCTAGGGGACCCTGGAGCACCAGGAAGAATGTTGGAAGTACAGCAATGGCCTTGGGCTGAGCACTCTTACTGGGCTGTCATACTGCCACCATTGCTTCATTGCTTCTGCTGCTGTCACTGCAATGCAAAACTTCCAAGTTTTCTCTTTACCCTTCCATCACTGGATCAAGATTGGAGTCCCAGAAGGGAACATCCAATTGGTAGCATTAGGCCATTTCCTCTGTCTTTTAATTTGAATTTTTATTTTTAAATTTTTATTAAATTAATTGGATGACACCATATAATCAAATTGCATAGGTTTCAATTGTACAATTGTATAACAATAACCCATATATTGTGTTCTGTGTTCACCACTGCAAGACAAATCTCCAAGTCTAAGTCACCATCTATCCCCCCTTTACCCTCTTCTACTTCCCCTACCCTCTTTCCCTTATTAATCACTAGACTGTTGTTTCTCTGTAAGTTTTTTTTTGTTTGTTTAATTCCTTTACCTTTTTTACCTAGCTCCCCAGACCCCCTCCTCTCTGGCACCCGTCAGTATGCTCTCTGTATGTTTTATTTGTTTGTTTATTTTGTTCATTAGATTCCACATATAAATGAGATCATATGTTACTTGTTTTTCTCTAACTGGCTTATTTCACTTAGCATAATACTTGCCACATCCAGGCTAAGTAGTATTCCATTGTGTAAATGTTCCACAGCTTTTTTTCTACTCATCTACGAATGGGCACTTGAGCTCTTTCTAAGTCTTGGCAATTTAAATAACACTGCAATGAACACAAGGGTGCATAATTCTTTCATTCTCCAAAGATGACATGTAGATGGCCAATACAGAAATGACAAGATGCTCAGTGTCACTAATCATCAGAGACATACAAATTAAAACCACAATGACATATCACCTCACACTTGTCAGAATGGCTATTATCAACAAACAACAAGCATTTGTGAGGATGAAAAGGGAAGAGAAAAGGGAAGCCTCGTGCACTGTTGGTGGGAATGCAGACTGGTGCAGCCACTGTGGAAAACAGTATGGAGTCCACTTGCTCTTGCCTAGACACGGCCAGAAGAGACAGAGAAGCCAGAATCTTGAATTATCCATCTATGAACACTGCACATATTGGGGGACGGGTGATTCCCACAGACAGAATCAAGGTTGTGGTAGGAAGGGGAAGACGCAGAGTAGCCAAATAATGACAAATGTCCTCTCTATTTACACAGCTACAGTACCAATAGAATTCTGGAAACTTTTTCAGGAGTTTATTGACCAAAAAATACATATGGATCTTTTAAAGGTCCATTTTTTTCGCCCTTTAACATACAACATCAATTCAGCTAAGCCACTAAACACCTATGAAAGGTGAATCACTGGGACTCAAAGTCAAGTCCGGTGCAGTTCCTATTGCTAAGGAATTTCTGGTCTGGTAGGGACAAGAGGAAATTTTACAAGTTACTATAATTAAGTGGATAGCAATTAAAGTTTTGGTAAGTTATAGCAGGATTACCTAAGAGAAAGGTCAATGCAGACTTAATGGAGGAGGACTTTTGAGATGGAGCTTGAAGAAGTCTAACATTTCAACTATGGAAATGAAGCAGAAGGGCATTCTAGTCATGAGCTAAGGAGGAATGTGGGGGAAAAGGTAAATACCATTACAGTGAATCATATAATTGTGTAATAATCATATTATATATAATACTTGATAATACATGTGGTGGGGAGTTGTAGGCACTAGGACTGTAGGAACTGGGGTGGGAGCAGACCGCAGGAACTCTTTCCCAGGCTAAAGAGCACAACCTTTATACTGTGAGTGGTCAAAAGCAGTGCAAGGTCAGTAACAGTGAGTGAGCAGAATAAAGACCTGATCATCAGTGTACCAAAAGTACTTACCCTGGAATATTATATAGGTTGGATTGAGGTTGGAGAATTTGAAGGCAGGAAGCCTTTCAAAGAGGACACTTCAAACACTGAGCTTGAGAGTGACCAAGAACCAAAACCAAGGCCATGTGACCAGGAAAGAGGAAACAGGTATGAATGCTGTTGTGAAGAAAATTGGCTGCATTGAGTGATGGAGAAGGAGATGGTTTAGATGAGATCCAGACTGGATATCAATGTGAATGCTGGTTAAAAGTGCTATCAAATGATACTAAATTCCTGAGGCATGTCTTCTAAGTTTAGTTGAATTTAATGTGTCAGATGCCTAAAAACATTGATGTCTAGTAGGTAGTAGAAAATGTAGACTGAGACTACATATAAAGGGAAAGAGGGGTCAGGTAGGTAATACAAATAAGATTAAAAGGGTAATGGCATAATCAATCAAATATATTAAAAAAAGAAAAACAAAGAAAAAATAAGATTGAAAGGTACAAACTCACACTATGAAAATTTATGTACTAGAGATTTTTTAAATTAAAAAATAATAAGTGCAACACCATAATTATTTATTATCTTTCATAATTTATATATTATTTTTTGATTTGGAATTCAAACTCTTACAGCTTTTTAAAATAGAATGAAGCTATAAATATTAGTCTTGCTCTTTTGAATTTCAATGTACAACAAACATTCAAGCATAATACTTTGAATGGGGGCAATATTTAGTTTTATTCATTTTTTAAAACAATGAATATAGGTAATTCCAAATATGTATAGTAACTTAGTACATTTGTTTTTTATTTAACGTAACTCTATTTGAGATACTTGTGGGAATTATGATATTTCAATACCATATTTTGTTTTCAGTTCTTTGTTGTACCTTCCTTTTGATTCCTCATACACAGTGGAAGGCTAATTGTAAAATGTAAGGTCAGTTTTATAAAATGTGAAGTCAGATAATATTGCCTTTTTGGAGTTCAGTTCTCAACTCCACAATATTGAGAATGTAGTTGAGACAATACTTTCATTTCTAGAAATCAATTTCAGGGCAGGGAGGTGGGAGAGTTATTATTCCTTACTCAAGAGCTTCCCAAATTTCTCTAGGAATAAATTATGGGAATCATCTATTTTTGTGTAAGTATGTATGAACACTTATTCAAAGAAATAATCAGGGTTTAAATTGACTGTAATGTCAACCCCAGAGATAAAATCTGATACAGTTTTGACTGGTAAAATAGCCTGGATTTTTCCTTGGTTGAAATAAGCAAGTAGATTGAAAAGCATTAAAAGTGTCCTGAGCTCCATGCCACCACTAAGCAGATACTTTCCAGTGAATTAAATACTTTAAATACAGTATTTAATTTGTCAAGCCCAGTACTGGATTGTCTGAGATTCAAAAAGTCTGTGTGGTAATGGCAGCTTTGACAATGAGTTTAATTTTTAACTTTTAGCATAAAGGTCTCGCTGGTGAATGATGCAATGTTCTATGTCCTAGGAACAGGTTACTACTTGAATTAAATTTGTGATAGGACCACTATCTGTCATCTTGACTACAGTACTAATTTTGAATTTGTCCAACATGTACATTTTCCTAACACACACAAAAAGTCATTTCCTGATGTTATTCCTATAACAGGCATTCTGCCCAAAAGCCCTTTGGTCACATCAAAATCCCTTTGACAGCATGAATAAATATAGCTGCGCGGTGATATTTATAGCTGTGCTTTCATCAGCTGCAATAGAATATGCCACAAAAGATTTAAATTTTTCACACATTTTGTCTTATAAGTGCTTAATCAAGCCTACAATACATTGAACTACAACATTTTTGCAATTGACTAGTTCTACTTAATGCACACAATTCGGGTGCGCTTTGTAGACACCATTTTTTTAAAGAAAATTAACTCACCAAGTGCAAAAGGTATTAAAGGCTGAGGACATTTTCATTTAATACATAATGGCATCACACTGTAGCAACACATTTTATTTACTTGTAAAAAGTTTAGAAATTTCAGTCCTTCATTTAAAGTTTATTAATTTTTTGTTACTCATCTTTTCTGTATACTGATCATATCTTCTGTTATGGTTTGCCTTATAACAGTGTATCAAGTCAAACTCTCCTGGCTCTCACTTTCTTTGGATAGTGAACATTGCATTTACATATTTTTGTTGAAATATTTCCATTGGCTTGTCTGTCTTTGCCCTGTTTTAGTGACATGGGCATTAAGGAAAACTGTTTATAAACCAGCAGAACTGGTGGTATGATGATGAATAGCCACTTCAGTTTGGCCTTAGTTTCTGGCTCAGCAGGGGCTGTGCTAACCCAGGTCTGGATTCCCACATATAGGGGATTCCAAGCATATATCATTTACCTCTTATCTTCAGTTATTGATTTCTTGGTTAGAGAATGTAGTCTCCATAATACCAATCCTCTAAAATGTAGTGAGATTTGTTACATGTGTGGTGCAGTATTTGGGAAGTTTTCATAACTATTCCATATGTGCTTTAAAATAATGTGTATTCTGCAGGTCTGAAGTGCAGCGTTCTGGGTAGGCTCACAGATCAAACTCATGAACATTGTACAAGTTTCCCTGTGGTTACTGACTCTCATTGACTTGATCTGTGGGTTTTAGAGTGATACGTAAAATCTCTCATTTCAGTGTGAAGTTGTCTATTTCCACTCATGGTTCTGTCAGTTTTTGCTTTCCATCCATGTTTTGATGCTATGCAATTAAGTATATACATATAAATTTGGAACTGATAAATCAAACATCTTATTATACCCCTCCCTTATTTTTTGTACTTGTTTTTACCTAATGCTTCCTTTTTTCCTATTAATATGTCTATATCAGTTTTGTTTTGGTTAAGATTCACCAGACATATCTTTGACTTTCAACATTTCTGTGACTTTATATATTAGAAGTATCCTTTGTAAGTGGCATATGCGGGGACAAATAGGAAACCCTGTGCTTATTGCTTGCATCAGGGAGTCATGTTGCCGTTTTATAATGATGAATTTGAGATTGCTCTCTCTCTCCCCTTTTTGTTTTGAAGTAATTTCAAATTACAGAAAGGTTGCAAGAATGGTACAACACCGGTACTATTTCACTGTTGCAGCATTTGACTGCATTTGCTTTATCATTCTTTGTTTTTGTCTCTCTTGCTTTCTCTATATTTTCAATGCCATTTAAGTTAGTATGATGCCTCATAGTATCTTCAAATTGTTGAATGTATGTTTTTCTAAAAGAAGGGTCCTCTTCTATGTATCACAGTAAATCCATTAAAATCAGGACATTAACATGCATCCAGTACATCCACCTTACCCTCAAATTTCATTCAAAATTTTTTCTACCATCCCAATGATGTCATTTACAGCAAAAATCAAACCAGCATATAGAACCTGCTTCTCTGTTTTTCTCTTTCCTTTCTGATTCAGCATCCAATCTGGGATCATGTGTGGGATTTAGTTGTCAAATGTCCTTAGTCTCCTTCCCTTTGGAACAATTTCAGTCCTTCATTGACTTCCATGACTTAATACTTTTAAAGTATAAAGGCCACTTAATTTAATTACATATTTGTGAAACATTTCTTCATGATTCAATTCAGGTTATGAAATTTTGGCAGAAACACCAGAGACTCAAAATGCTATGCAATAGGAAGTTCATTTGTCCCACTGCTGCTGGTGTTCACTTTTACCTTTTGTCTGCAATGGCATCCGCCAGATTTGTCACCCTAAGGTCAATTTAAATTATTTTTTACTTATTAAATAAGTATCATTATTAACACATATTTCTTGGGGAAGTACTTTGAGATTGTGAAAATATACTGTTCCTTATCAAACTTTCACCCACTGGTTTTAGCATCCACCGAGGGGTCTTCTTTTCCATTTAATATTTAACTGAAGGATGGGGAATAGGAAAAAAGGCTGAACACCTAGGTTCCAAGTAAATTTCTCATTGTTCTCTTTAGAAATGGATGGGCCAAAGGTTTATTGTTGTCTAGGATATGGCTTTGTCTTGTAAGCCACATGCTTTTGGAGCCACTTCCATTGTTTCTGAATTATGCCCCACACCAAATCTACTGGATCGGAATGGGAGGCATTGTGCAACGGGAATATTAATTTTTAACGGAGTCCCGGGAGGTTCCTTCATATAGAGAAAGGCTCCAGTAGGAGAATCAAGAGACTCTCCTTGGTTTCATGATTTGCCTAACACTTGCATATTGGGCAAATACCAAAGCATCCAGATCTTCAATCCCGTCTAGTTTACTGAAAGGCTCCCATCAGCTCCTTATTTCCTCTGCTTTCCAGCAGTAAATGAAGTATTGTGCACTGAGTCGCTAAGTTCCTTTTATCTTGAAAGCCTTTGCTGCTGTGAATCATGAAAGAAAATTCTCTTTGTGTATAACACCTTTTTAGTGCTGTTTTACCTGGGAAAATTTACCTGAACCCATGGTCCCAGACCTGTTACTTCTGGCCACTTTTATTATAGTTCTTGTGAATTGGCATCCCATGGACTTTTCACAACTAGAGTCTTATTTCAATCTCCCCCAAGTGCCATACGTTTGCCCAGGTGGCTTTATTAAGTGCTCTTTAATCAGTTCAAACCTAAACCTTATGAGTAAAATGCAGTCTGGGCTTTCTCAGTTAATAGTAATTCCTTTTTTCTTCCAGGTTGTTCTGTAATTCAACCATAGGGTATTTCATTGCAAAGAAAATTGCCTACCAATAATCACAGTTTTTCCTGGTTTTAGGTAGATTGGTGGACTTTTTTAAAGGTACTATTTATTTGATACATACTCTGGTTTCTCTTCAGATCGTATAAATCTTTCACCTTTCACTATTTATTTGATAGACATAATATAAACCTATTTTTCCCTTGAAGACCATTCTTTATAATTCTGAATAGAAATATGTCATCCTAAATCAAAGCCTAAAGGATGGAAGTATGAGGAAACCTTGTTAGAATAACAAAATGAGAATTTTGAACACAGAAAAAATGCCGTTTCTTGAGTTTTATCAAAGAATGGAATAATAAAACAGATAGCAAAAGTAGTCTGGTTAAAAAGTTTTTGTACTGACCTGAGTGTTTATTAAGACATTAATGGGTTATCTTTTACTAGTTTATATACTGTTTACCAAAAGCTGACTTTACATAAATATGTTATATTATTTTCATATAGCTGATTTTACTGATGTGAACGGATGCTCTGAAAGGCTGAATAACTTTCACTAATGTTAGAAACACCCATTTAAAATTGTGCCTCTTGTTTTTCTGTTATCTTAGTCATTTTGACTCCCATTACATGAGGCACAGAAATTGTGGTCCTTGGTGAAGCCAAAAATCGACATACATCTCAACCTATTAGGTGAAAGAAGCAGAAAATTTAAATTTTCTTAATTTCTAACAAAAAGTTATTGCTAGATTTCCCATTGCATCAAAGACAAAAGATACTTCTTGACAAAATATTTTCTGTTTCTTGCACAGAAGGTTATGACAAAGAAATTATATTTCTTAGGAGGATTTGGAAGCTTAAAAACTCCGTGCTTTGAGTAATATTGACAAACCCAAGCGCTTATTGGTTTCTTCCTGTTTTGATGAATAAGAGCAATGCTAGCAAAACCAAATAAATAAAGTAGGAAGGTTTAAGTAATTTCATATGTGTGTATATATTTATTTTGTTTCTATTATATAATGTTCCATTCTTTTGAGGCAGTGGCAACTTGTAGATCTGGGTGGTGTATGTGGCCAGACATTTGTGTGGTTACTACCTGTGCACCAGGTGCTGTCTCCATTATTTCTTCCCTCCCCTCCTTCCCTGTTTCTTCTCTCTCTTCTGGTCCACTTCCCTCCTCTGTACGTTTCCTCTGCCTTTGCTCTGCTCTGCATTAGATTTCCAATTTTCTCATTCAATACTTGGAGATCAATACCCCGCTACATACAACGTGCACGGTGCCCACTCCAACTACCTTCACCTCTTTTCAAGATGCGTATATTTAGTCACTTTGCCTGGCCTTGGCAAATAAGACATAGCGATGATTTCAATTTTTAAAAGAGTCCTGATTCACTCGACAATTTTCTAATTACAGCAGAACCTTCCAAGATGAACTAAAGAAAGGAAAAAAAGTCACCTTTTTATTTTGAGGATTGAAGGTGTTTCAAACAAAATATGTTTGTTATTGAGAAAGAAGCTATAATATGAAAAAAACTCCTTCCTGGTTGTTTATTTTTGTATTTTGTTTTTATAATAAGTTTATTGTCATGTTACAAAAATAATTCAATATACTATTTGATATTATGGATAAGTATATTGACTAAAATAAAAATTTACCTGCCATTTCATGAAAGAGAAAATTACTCTCATTTAAAGCTTATTTCCTTGTTCTAGTTAGTTCACAGTTACATGTTGGAGTTGTTAACTAAAAAATTAAGTGGCCCCTCCTTATTGCCTTTTCACAACCCACCTGGATTATGTCTTCTGTTGTATGTTATCAGCATTCTCTGTGCTCCTTATTCATAGTGTATAAACACTGCAGCTATAATGAATTATTTATTACACATCTCCACCTGAAGCATAAACTCTGTCTGAGTTGTTTGCTGTGATAGCCCAGTAATAAGGAAAGGGAACAAATAAATGTAAGCATACAAACTTTTGTATAACATTGCATTAGTTTTATAACATGTTAAAAATGCACGTTATGAGCAAGTTCCCATTATTAAATATTTTCAGTAACTATACACTATGTACCTGTATCTATATGT
Organism: Carollia perspicillata; assembly: GCA_004027735.1. Classification (NCBI taxonomy): domain Eukaryota; kingdom Metazoa; phylum Chordata; class Mammalia; order Chiroptera; family Phyllostomidae; genus Carollia; species Carollia perspicillata. The sequence goes on from PVKM010027452.1 coordinate 11,278, forward strand.
GTAAATATAGATAGACATAGATGTAGATGTTTTCCATCTTATGCTATCAAATAAAATAATGTTTCTTTGATGAATTCCATCTATGTGATTATGTATTAGAAAGGCTTATACATGTTTACCAAAATTTCCTCAGTATGTTATGAGTTGTTAATATTTAACCATTAATGCTCCTAGAATTATTTTTTTAGTTCTTGTTATAAAAATGTAGAAGAGCAGTGTGTGAGCCCCCATGCGCACGGTGCAGATTCATAGTGATAAATTCATGGTCATTGTGTTTCCTTTACGCCTGTATCTACTCCTCTCCTCTGGATTATTCTGTGGTATATCCCAGACATCAGCTTATTCATCTGCAAATATTTCTTAGATATCTATGAGAGACAAAGGTTCTGTAAAATAATATGACTGCAACACTATTGTCACATCTAAAACAATGAACAATTATTCCTTAGGCATTAATTTTTTATTTAATGAATGCAGTATATTTTGCTACCATTTCCCTCTGGAGTCTTAGCATCCATCTCATCACCAATAATTTACCCTTTTCAGTGTAGTTTTATCTTTCTCTTTGAGGAGCCCCAGCAGAAGGGACCACTTTTCTTTGTCCTTCTGTCTGGCCTGGGGTTTCATGGTTTAGGCTATATTAGTTTGCTGCCTTCTTTCTGCTGATTCCTGCTCTCTTTCAGTTGGCAAAGTTAGTGTTTTTTACTAACCTGGGGTCTTCGAGTTTCCTCTGAATGTTGTTAATAAGCTGTTACCTTCTTGCTTTATGCAGTGCTGCGTTGAATTCTGTGGGTACGTGAGAGAGAGAATTTTTTAAATTGAATTTGCAAGGGTGACACTGGTTCACAAAACCATACAGGTTTCAAGAGCACAACTCAACACAACATCATGTGCACACTGCATTGTGCACTCATCCCCCAAAGCAAAGTCTCTTCCTGTCCCGATTTATGGCCACTTTGCCCACCTCCCCCTTTCTCTCTGGCTATCACCACACTGTTGTCTGTGTCTATGTGCTTTGTATATGTGTAGATTTATACACACACACACACACACACACACACAGCCATTCCCTCTTCTACCAAAGTCAACATTCTTCTCAGTGCACAATCTTCCAAACTAGGGAAGACAAATCTTCCAGTGTCCTTGACCTCTTCCTTCACATGCTGTAGCTTTCTCAAGAGGAAGAAACACAGTTACCTCACTGATTTTCTTTGATCAGTTTCATCTGCAATTTAAAATACGTTCTTCATATTTTCTCTTTGGGGCTGCATTTTTCTTTTACTTCTCTACCAGATATAGCTTTCCCCAGTATTAATATTCTGCTGGCCACTTGAATAGAATCTTCCATCTCTAAAACCACATGGATGTTGTTGGGAAGACCCACCTGGACTTTTGTGGCTGAAAAATACCATTAAGATTATTTCTGCATAAATCAAAGACTAGTAGGTGTCCAACAATTCAAGAAGCCTTTATTTATCATGTTAAGAAGACCTTTTCACAACTTGGTAATAAGAGCTAAAATACCACTCTGTGACCTCATAGTGATTTACATTAACAAATGGAATGCCACCTCTCTGCTCAACCTAAAATATTGGCTAGTTTTGTTCTTGTTCTATCCCATAAAACTTCCTATTTTCACTTGACCTTGTAGTCAATTTTTTGGCAAGTTATGGTACACCCACAAGCTCCAACCTCTGAGTATAGAGAGGCCACTGTGACTTGTGAGAAAGAGAACACAATGAGAACGGAAAGACTTGATTTTACTTTCTTATGCCTTCTGTCTTATCTGTGTGGCCTACATAGAGCATGTCACTTCACCTCCTTCAAGTTTAGGGTCATTAACTGTAAAACGGCTTAATGATTGTTTTACACATAAGATTGTGGACAAAAACTGGGCCACATACTGTCGCCAGGCCTTTATCTGAGAGGAGCCTTCTGCTCTCAAACACTAACTCAAGCTGCTAGCTATGCTGATTTAGAGGAAATGAGACAACCTGCTGATAAATGACTCCAGAACACGCTGACAGCCAGACTGCAACACTGGTCTATACCGCAGGATCCAAGATGGCACCTGAAACCCCTTGCCAAGCAACATTTTGATAAACTTTCCTTTATTAGCATACAAAAAAATCACACTCAAGAGTGGAGACGACATTAAAACAAGAAGTTCAATGTATGGCCAGGCATGTTCCAAGCATGTTTGGAAACTGCACATGCTCCCCTGCAATTCTGAAAAGTCTCCACCCTTTCTTGAAAATCCCCTACCCCTGAACCTGCTTACTTCCCACCAATATTTTAAGAATGTCCTGATTTCTTCACACCAGGGGGACAGTGCCTGTTGAGTGTGGACTCATCCTCCTCTATTCCTTGATCAAAGAATAAAGTTCCCGCTCTGCTTTACTGAATACAGTTTCCTCCAACCAGAGTGAGTGACACTGGACAGAAAAACCCTGGTTTGGAACAATGACCCATGATGATTGGCAGCAATACTAAAAGTGCCTAACAAACCCAAAGATTGAAGTAACGTATAGGGAGGTCTGAACATAAAAATTCTTCATTAAAAGTGGGTCTTGGTGGATACTCACCTCCTATAGCTTCCTTGACAAATGTCAATCTTTACCCTAAATGAGCTTATCTGTTGTCTTTGTGTATCTATGATAACATATCTTTGGAATGTCATAAACGGTCATCTTTTCTAGACCCCTTAAGGCACAGCCAGTAGCACTGGAGCAAGAGACCATGGGGCCTCTCATTGCTATCTCCTTGCCAACCTACCACCTGCAATTATTTACTACCCTCTATCTGCCTATGTAAAAGAAGTATGTTTGTCTTTACTTTGCTGTTATCCAATGCCAGAGATTTCTTTGCTTTGCTTTCTTCTGCCCCGTTAATCTACCACCAATTAATTTCGTGCAACCCTTCTCACGTCTCCTTCTTTGATTCCATTGTGTAAAATAAGCTGCAAAACTGACATTCTCTGGAGCATTTTTGCAAAAATCTGCTGAGATTTTGCTTCTGGCACTTGTTGTCAGTTTGGCTCAAATAAACTAATAAAAATTCTCTACATTTGGATGTTTCTTACATGAATAAGATGGTTGTCAGGATAAAAAGATAAAAATAAATCAAGTCTTTCATAAGTGTGAAACATTAACTAATATTAATTCCTATTATGAGTATTTCATAAATTAAATGGTTAATATTAGCTGGTCATCATTGTATGATTGAAGATGGATAGCTAGTGTAACAGAGGGGTCTGGCCAGATTGCTGGGAGGAGAAACCCCAATTCAGTGTGAGATGCTGCCCTGCCCCAGAGAAGGGAGATGGGGGGAGCAGAAACCCCAAGGTAGCAAACTGAAGCAGCAGTAGGCCAAAAAAGCCTGCTTCACCAGGGGGAGAAGGGAGGGGCCATGGGAGGCTGCTGCCCCAGGCAAGAGTAAGTAAAATAGCACTGCCAGTGTGTGTTGCCCTGGCAACCAAACAGTGCAGTGCCTTGTGCTTCCACATCCCCAGGGAAACGTAAACAACTAATGTGGCTTGTCTCATCACTTGCACAGAGCCTGCATGGGCTGTGAGGGCTGCAAAGGTCACAATATACTTGTAAAAACCTCCTACCCACTTCCAGATCATGGCAGCCAGAGATGGGCAAAGATATTATGTGGACTGACACGCATGATGGACATTAGCCTGGAATTGGTTGAGCATTTGGACACTCCCACAGCACAGAGGAGAAAGATTTAACACAATGGACATGTGCAGAAGCTGGCTTTTTCTTCCTTGCCCCCTGCCCCCTGGTTGGGGAGAGACGCTAGGCCCTACTCAGGCTCTTGCTCTTTTCCTTCTCCCTGCTTGCACAGTCAGGAGCCAGACGGTGCAGAGGCTGAGTCCCACATGTAGGATGTGTGCCCCATCAGCAACGGTCTGGAGGGATGTTGTGACCCTGTGCTGTATGGCACAGGTCCTGGACTTCTTCCATTCTCTCATCCTGAGAGAGGTGCACAGATGCGCAGGCCAGGAATGTTCCTCAGCTCCAGGGGCATGAGCAACCTTGGGCTCTGGGGCTCCACAAGTGTGGCCCCTAGCTCTACCAGCTGCTGTGACCTGGTGGCGTGCCCTGGCCCCAGGAAAGAGAGGAGCTGTGTGAAGCATTGGTGATGCTGTAACACCCAAGTGCACACCCCAGAGAAAGAGAGAGCCTGTGAATGGAGACCTGTTCGTGTAGCAGCTTTGGGCTCCAAGGGACTGGAAAACATGGAGGGGGACCTCTGGGCATGGGCCTGTATTTCAGTCTTTTTGGAAACAACACTATTTCTGTGCTCTGCAGAAGAGAATGCCTTGGAGCAGGGTAGATCCAACTCCCCCAAATTGGACACCCTGTTAATAAAAACTTTTTTCCTTCCCCACCAATCTCTGTTTTATGGTTGTGCATGGTGGCAGATGGCTGAATCTCATTCTGCTCTGTAACAAGAGGAGAATATAAATATTCACCTTTCTTTCTTTCCTGTGGAAACCACTGGCCTACTTAATTTTTGAACTCACTTGTAGTTTTCAAATTCATTGATGCTATGAGCCAGAGAAATTTTAGTTAATGTGATTCTTGTACAGTTTTTTCAGGTTAATAGTTAGTGTCCACAAACAATGGCTTTCTGAGACTTACACTAGGTAAGTGTTTCAGGTTGGATCCCCTGGGAAACAGACTGTGAGGAGAGATTTGCACACAGCATTTATTGGGGAGTGCTCTTGGGGACGATGCTCTGAGGGAGGAAGGAAACAGTAGAGCCCAAGGATATACACTCACAGTAGAAGCTTCAGTCAATCCCACCAGGAAGCTTGAAGCTTATGTGGCCCCTCTGATTTGTCCTGTCCCGAAGCAAGAAACCCAACATTTGTATTTTCCCCTCTTACCACCATGTGCTACTCTGGCGGAGGGGGTGTGAACTCAAGGAGGTGATGCTTTTGGTCCAAGGGCTCTGAGTTGTCGGCTCTCGAAACTTCCAGAGCCAGTGGGTTTGAAGAGCTCAGTTATGAGGAAAGTGAAGCATACCATTCACTGTAGCTACCTTTGTGCTGAAACACTGGTGTCAATTACTGGGGCCTCGATTTATCTTCATAAATTGCATTTTCATTTGATTTCTGTCACTGAACTCTCTACCATTTAGCATTCTTGTTAGCTTGGACAAAGTAAATTCACTCTTCTGAACCTTAGTTTCCATATACATGCCAGGAGGGACCTCCCAAACACCCAAAATTTATTTATAAAAAATTGCATGTTAATTCTTACATGTTTAAACTTTAGTCACTTCAAAGTACTCTCCATTTGATGCAATACACCTATTGAGATATTTGTTCCAATTTTTGAACTTATTGATTTTGATGCCTTTTAGTGCTTCTGCTGTTTTTTGTTTCACCCCTTCCACATTGGCAAGATGTTTCCCTTTGAGGACATTTTTCATCTGAGGAAACAAAAATAAGCCACTCGAGGTGAGTTTGGGTGAATAGGGAAGGTGAGGCATGAGGGTCATGATTTTTTTGGTAAAAAACTGCTGAAACTCAGGACAGGGTAGGCAGGTGTGCTTGTAAATCACCCATCATGAAATGGGCAAACATGTTGAAAGAGTTTTCAAAAAAAATTTCATTGAAGCCAAATGCAGCCTCTCACAACAATGCCAGCTGGTGCACTGATACAGAACACTCACCTAGCATGGGAAGCCTATAGTACAAGGGGGCTGCCCTCCAGAAGATAATTCTGGGTATATTTGGGTCCCTCCTTGTAGGAGATTATCTTCAGTTTGTGTGCGTGCATGTTTGTGAGGATTAACTGAGGTGGCGTTCATGATACAGATAAGGTAAATTGTAACTGCAAGTGCATCATGGTCCCCTCTTGTTCAAATGGAAGTTTTGAGACATGACTCTGGGGTTCTAGAACATAAGATATTGTAATACCTGGTTATAAACCATTCTGATCTGATTGGTAGGCCAGAAAGGTAGAAAAAGCTCTTGTTTGCTTGGGTTTGAATAATTTCAAACTGATACCCAGCTGTCAAGAACATGGTTTGGGAATTAGGCTGGATTTAGAATGTGAGTTAAAAAGAAAATCGCCGCATGGCTGCTTAGCCCATTATTGGTTTAACTGATAGTCCTATTCTTTCCTTTTGATCGTCAGGCAGTTCAGTGAGATGTGGGGAGAATGCCAGACATTTAAAAAGTGAGGAGGGCAGCATTTGTAATGCTTCAGCTCAATCTCTTCTTAGGCAAACTCTAAATTTTTTCAAGGCTGATCTGTCGGCATTAAAGATTAACACCTAAAAAAAGACCTTGTCTTGAGAGTTCAAAGCACCAAATGGTCACGAAGTCTCTATGCACCCTGCTTGAAGAGACCCACATTCTTTCCTAGATTCTTTGCTCAAATGTAAATGTTTTCCTGGTCTGTGGTCATCTTGTCTCATTTGGAAGAGATATTAAAACAATCCTTGTTCATTGCTTTTAAATCTTCCACATTACTTGTAACACTATCTCCTGTACATGACTGTGTTAATGTCTTGTGCATTAGCAAGTTTGCTGTTTTGAATACAAAAGCAACTAGCTTGTATCTAATTATGTAAGTATTTTTCCAGAAGAGATCCTTTTGTGTGAGAAGATTATCCATGAGGAGTAATCTTAACTGGGCTGGAAGACCTTCTGAATCAATTAAAATATATTCAATTCTTTCTCTTGGATGAACAAAGGCCAAGGTCAGCCATATAACTGGGTGCTCCCAACAGATGGCCACATATCTCCTACACTGGCCATATGGTGGCACCTAAAACACCACAGTTTTCTATTTTGGGGGGTGGAGGTAGAGGGCTTCAATAGATAAATGGGGAGCAAGAAACAGGGAGAATCATCAATTTTGTTATTCCACTTATATATATATATTCATTGGTTGATTTTTATATGTCCCCACCCCGAATTGAACCTGTAAACTTGGGGTACAGGGATGATGCTCTGAGCAACTGAGCTAACTGGCCATGGTACCCTTTGCTTCTGAAGGGGTTACAGTATTCAATTTCTGGTTATGTTCTGGTCCTTTGGTTCTGCAAGTGTTGGTGGTGGGGAGGGGTTTGGTTCCAGGTACAGGTGGGGGTTAAATTTCTCTCCTGTGGGTGTGCTTTGACTTCCTGTCTTGGGGTTTTTGTTTATTGTCTCTGAAAAGCAACTCAGTGTTTTGTTAAACAAGATAAAACCCTTTTAAGCTGGTTCTGCCATTACAGTATCAGGAGTCTACTTCCTGGTATCACATTATTGTGACTATAGTCACCAGCAAAAATCTTAGTTGCATACAGCAATAAGTATTTATTTATCATGTACCTGTGACCCCACTGAGTTGGTCCTGCAGGTCTCAGCTGGGCTTGCTCACATGTGTTCAGTTCAGCTGGGGTTACTGACCTGTGTTACAGCATCTGGGGCAGCTCTGACTCCTGCTGCAGATGTGTTAGGACTACTGGGATGGTTCTCTTCCACACGTATTCATTCTGCAGGTATTCTGAGGCGACATAGAAGCTCTGTGTGGTTGGTACAGATACAAGAGTGAAAGTATAAACATGTGAGATTTCTTAAAGGCCTCTGTTTGAAATTGGCACAATGACAATGTCACTCCTGCCCTCTAGATATCA
>PVKM010027453.1:0-18771 GCA_004027735.1 Carollia perspicillata
TTCTTTCACATAATGTTCTTTCACATAATGTTCACATCCATCAATGCTGACACAAAGGGTAAAATTTTCTTCTTTTTTACTACCAAGCAGCATTCCATTTTGTAAATGTACTATAGCTGTTTTATCTATTCATCTATTATGGACACTTGGGTTGCTTCCAAATCTTGGCTATTGTAAATAACACTGCAATGAACATAAAGTTACATATATTCCTTTGAATTAGTGTTTCAGGTTTCTTTGGATAAATTCCCAGAAGTGATATCTCTGAGTCATAAGGTAAATCCATTTTTAATTTTTGAGGTAACTTCATACTGTTTTCCACAATGTCTGCACCAATCTTCATTCCCACCAACAGTGTACAAGGGTTCCTTTCTCCACATTCTCACCAACTCTTATCGTTTGCTGATTTATTAATGATAGCTATTCTGACAGGTGTGAGGTAATATCTCATTATGATTTTAATTTCTATTTATCTGATGATTAGTGACACTGAACATCTTTTCATATGTCTATTGGCCAATTGTATGTCCTTCTTGGAGAAGTGTCTATTCAGGTCCATTGCACATTTTTAATTGAATTCTTTGGTTTTTTTGGTATTGAATTTTGTAAGTTCTTTATAAATTTTGGACATTAACCCTTTCTCATATGTATTAGATGATATGTTCTGCCATTGTGTGGTTGTCTTTTCATTTTGTTGATGGCTTTCTTTGTTATGCAAATTTTTAGTTTGATGTAGTCCCATTTGTTTGCTTGTCTTCCATGACCAAAGAGATATATCAGAAAAAAATATTGCTACAAGAAGTGTCTGAGATTTTACTGCTTATGTTTTCTTCTGAGATATCTGTGGTTTCAAGTCTAACATGTAAGTCTTTAATACATTTGAGTTTATTCTTGTATGTGGTGTAGTGTCATTGTTTTGCATGTAATTATTTGCAATGAAAAGTGTATCCTAACACTATTTATTGATTAGACTCTCTTTAGCCCATTACATGTTCATGACTCCTTTGTCAAATATTAATTGACTATGAAAGCACGAGTTTATTTCTAGGCTCTTTATTCTGTTCCATTGATCTATATATTTGTCTTTATGCCAGCACCATGATGTTTTTATTACTATGGCTTTGTAATATAGTTCGATATTAGGCAGTGTGATTCTTCCAATTTTGTTCTTTTGTTTCCCCTCAAGATTGCTACTACTATTCAGGGTCTTTTGTGGTTTCATATACATTTTTGGGGATATTTGTTCTAGTCCTTGGAAATACACCATTGATATTTTGATAGGAACTACTTTGAATCTATAGATTGCTTTAGATAGTATGGACGTTTTAATGATGTTAATTTTTCTATCCATGTACATGGTATATACTTCCACTTACTTATATCTTCTTCAGTTTCTTTCTTCAGTGGCTTATAATTTTACAAGTGCATGCCTTTTACATTTTGGTTAAATTTATTCCTATGCATTTGTTATTTTTGAAGCAATTGGGAATAGGATTGTTTTCTTAGTTTCCCTTTCTGACAGCTCATTACTGGAATATAAAAATACAACTTATTTATTGACATATTATTTTAAACATTCATGAATAACATAGAGCATTTGGACATTATGCAGCAGCAAAAAAAGAAGAAAAGCAGGAAAAGCTATCAAAATACATTTGAGATATTTGTTACTCTTTTTTATGGTTTTACTTTGCAAACTCTTCTAAAATTTAAATTTTCTTATGTTAACTTGTGTTAACCCGAGAGAAGCCTATAAATATTCTTCATTGTTATGACAGAGCTAAAACTATGTGGTAACAAAATCTTGAATGGATGTTCTTTCTAAATGAGGATCACTTTATTTTAGCAGTGACAATTTTATTCTAATTAAATATTTACATTTAAATGCTGCATATAGAATCAATTTTTCTCAATATCACAACATTTGCAGGGCTTTTATTATTTGTTCATTCCCTTATCCTCATATAACAACCATTTTCTCTTTCCTTTTACCTATGAAGAGCTATAAAAATCTCTAAGGACACAAAGCTGAGTTACATCTTGTTGCTTGCCCCTAGACATCACCATGAAATGTGGGAGCCCATGGAAGGAGAGAGGTGGAGGTTGGCTATAATTTATTGGGTGTACTGAAAGATAGATAGTACTTTCCTATCCAAGATCCAGCATTTAAAGGGCCAACTAAGTTCTGAGTTGCATGTCTGGGTGCATTCTTGAGGTAGCAAATATTGTATGTGTTTTTGTATTGTGAAGATCAATGCAGGGAATCACAGAAAACAAACAGGGTTTGGTTGTTAATGAACATGTATGTCCTTCCACACATAAGCCTCTCTGTCCCACTGCTGAATGGGCATCAGCACACTGTAGTAGTCAAGGACTTTGATTTGTGGCATCTAATGCCTTGCATCCAATGCTGGTCCTGACTGTCTGCTCATCAGTGTCCTCATCTGTGATTGGAAGTGACCACACAGACATACTTAATAAGCTGCTGTGAATAATACTTGTGTTATTTATTGCCTGTAAGGTGAGAGGACAGTGGACACATTGTTCAGTACTTAGTACAAACCAACCACCATTCCTACAGTTCTACATTGGTTGGTTAATTATTCCCGCAGTTTCCATGAGATGTATATAATACCCTATTTTACAGAAGAAAAACTCATCATCAAGGAAGCTGTCCAGCCCAATATCACACTGGAAGGAACTTAACTGAAGGAACTTAACAAAGCACCATCAGAGGTAGTCTTTTTCTGTGATAGGCAGCAATGCCTCCACGTCCCCATGAATTTTGGAGCCGTGATGGTGGGCAGAAAAAAAACCTAAAGCAAAGACCAAGAGAATAACTAGTGAGTTCTGGGGCTTTTTATTTTTATTTCATGTTTGGGCACTATCTTATTCTAGCCTGCAGCTCTGACTCATTCATCAGTGAGCAGCTGAGCTAGTTGGTTGGTTGCCTGTGGTAGGAACATGGACTGAGAATCTCATCACATATAAAGAGCTAAGATGCATAAGCTTCATGCTCCTTCACTTTCACTCATTGTCCATGTGTAAACTTCAGTGCCCTACATGGTGCAGAGTGTGTGCTGGGATCACACCCAGTGATCACAGTGTCAGTGCCTGTAGGAACCAGGCAGACAGTGAATCCCCTGGCTGAATTCCAGAACTGTTTCTGAAATTCATTATTTGGAAACAGAATGGTTTTCTTTGAATTTTTCTTGAAGCTTATAGCTCCAGTGTTTGCTTTAACTTCCCACTTTTGATATTGATGTGGATATAAAAAGTACTTTACTTTTTTCTTAATTATATCATAATAAATAAAATAACACAATCGTGATGATGAAAGCAACATTTAAGACCAGCAGGTGGTACATTAGAATGAGGATGAATTAGGGGAAATGTGCCAAACCTAAGCAAATGTACTGTAGTTTTGCCTCATTGCTGATGGCTGAGCATGTAATATTTTCATTTTCTGTTTTCCAATGGAAGCTGAAGGAGTGGAATTGATGTTTTATTGTATATTTATTTTTGTGGATAAATAACTAAATTAAAAAATAAAAGCATTCCATGGACCAGCATTATGTAAACCAACCTAAAGAAACACATTGTTGGACCTCCCAGTCAGATACCTGTATCTGAAAGAAAAGGTGGATACCAAGAGAATTTTTAGAAGAAAAGAGAAATGGTTGTATTTGTATGCTAGGTAGATCATTCTTCAGACCTATTAGTCTACCTGTGTTATCAGCCTAGAAGTTGTGGTGAAACCAGGAAGAAAGATAAGATTTTCAGAGACATAGAGACAGTGGAACAAAGAGTCTGTGATTGAACCCTGGGCATAACCAATAGTTTAAGAAGAGACCCTGGAAGAAACAAGGGCTGATCATAGAGAAGAGATAAATGTAAGAAGGAAGAAGCATCAGAAGCTTCAGAAAGGCCTACTGAGGTATAGGCTGAAAGACATCCTTTAGTTTTGTAGCTTTTCTACATTGAAAAATTAATACAAGTTGTTTTGGTTGAATGGAAGAATTATAGTGACTAATAGATACTATTGTAAGAAGCTGAGATTACAAAGGAGAGAACAGGAATTGAAAGTCAGTGGGTAGAAGAGGAATTAGGTATTAGGAAGGGATTTATCTTTATGAGTGAAACTTGAAATTATTTATTACCAGTGACATGTCTGTAATGTTTACTCAAAAGGCAGAAGGAAACTGGCTTTTATTAACAATTACCAAATGCCATTTCTCAATGTCTTTAAGTTATCTCATTATTTCTCACAACTCTGAAGACATGTATGAAGCCAAGTGTCCTTCTATTATAAATGTGGGAAACTGTTTCATAGGAGTTTAATTCTTTTCCAGGAAGTTCCATAACCTTATGATCAGTATTTTTATATTTCTTGCTATCCACCCAACAGCTGTTCCAGAAATATTTAAGATAGTTTAGAAGAATATTTAGTACATAAGTATGAACCAGAAGTTAGTAGTCTCTACTCTTTTCTTTACAGCATGTTATAATAATGCATTTGACTATATTACATGTTTTGTTTGCTTCCTTCATATTATAGTTCTAGTTTTGTTTGGGAAATAAATCATTCAAAAATCCTTTTTCTCCTCGTGTAGCCAGACAAACTGAAATAGATGGGATATTACTGATGATCTTTAACCCTAATTTATATTTTCTTACTAATAATGGATTATGCTGTAAAATTCACAGCTTCATATATATAGTCAGGGTAAAATTACCTTCATTTTATTTATTCACAATGTGTTGGATTAATTGAAAAACATGGGCTCCCTCTTGTGACAAAATCAGTGATTTTAAAAATTTTTGATGCCAAATACAATCATATATTGATGCCCATTTAATTGTTTTTAAATATTATGTATAAAATTATTTAATGATTCAGTATTATTCTTTTGTATGATAATTATTTCTTTCAGTTTTTTAAAAATGTTACCTATATTTGATTCTAATTTGTGTTTTAAAATGTATATAGTATTTTAAAATATTGAATTTCAAGCTTGTGTTGAAAATATAGAAGAAAAAGGATAAAAAAACAAATTTGATTTCCTTTTTAGTGTTATATGTATTCCTAGATGTGTCTAAAAACTCTCTGGGAATTAAATTAGTCCTTGTAATGTTTGGCTTTACTATACTCCGCACTCTGCACGTCACTGATATAATACTTTGTGAGTCCTCTGCATTGTAGTATGCTTGAATTTCCCCCATATGTGTGGTGTTTCTCTCTGCTTTACTCTGCACACTGTTCATGTGAGTTGTTTCCACAGTTGTCAAGGAAGCAGCATTCAACCTGTCCTCTGGGAATGCCCACATGAGAAGGTCTAACCAAGAAAGAATACAAATGACGAGTCATCTTTAAAATGAAAGACTATATGCTCTGTGTGTTTGTGTATGTGTGAGAGAGAGTAGTGAAAAAAAACGAAAGAAAAACGCTTAATAGTCATATGCATGGACTGAGTTCTGTAATGGCCTTTTAAGGTCATGATGGTAACAGAATGCAAATTCGTAAAGAACTAGAGTGAATCTTGGCTTCTTCCTGAACTACCTGCATGGCCCTAAGGCAAGTCCTTTTCCTTCCTGGAATGTCTATTTTCTCACCTGTATAATAAGGCAATTGGACTAGCTCCATGCTTTTCAGTATATTCTCTGTAGGGACATATCTGTGGGAAATGGCCTATTTCCATGGCTCGATGGAGTATTAATTACAGAGACTGTGTCTGTAGGTGATGGTGTAGGAACTGTGGAGTCAAGGCTATAAAAGCACAGTCTGAGACAACTGTGATGTAAGGGAGATGGGGGTCCCATGGATGGGGACTTCTCCACCAGGTTAACAATAAATAAGGTAGATTCTCATGTTTATTTCCCAAGATTCGGTAAAGGCTAAACATTTTGGCAAAGCCAGGTTGCTGGTCAGGTATGAGAACCAGGACTGAAATTTTACTCTCCTACTCATTATTTTTTATTTCTTTAATTCACATGGCCAGCACGTTGCCAGAGTAACAGACAGGCTGCATTTTGACCATCAATTCCCAAACCTTAAGATGTAGGGCATAAACTTACCTCTCCACCCTGATCCTGTCTATCTGCTTTCCTTGCACAAACTGGCCTACTTCCTTCATTTCTCCTACTCTTGGGCTCCAGGAGACATTTTAGTTTGCTGCCCCAATAGGCAGTCAGAACCTGGTTTTTAGTACCCATCGCCAGGGTTGCCTGAGCACTTCTGTGCCACCTGCCTCATCAAGGGTGAACTGGGCTCCTCCAGGGAGCAACTGGCCCATGTTGCACTTTCTCAGGTACACTTACCTCTGCTTAACCTGCTTGTCTGGACCTTGGGTTTCTCTCCTTTTTAGTAAATAACCTGCCTTGTCTTTGAGTTTCCCTTTATTTCTGCACTCCATGTCTCAGAATATGCACAGGGACACAGCCTGTGACCTGCAGGCCTGTCCTTCCTTTGCCCCACATGTCACCTAAATTCTGATTCATCTGAGAGGGTGGATCAGTCAGGCCCAGAATTAACAGCTGTGGTGGGTGGCTGTACCTTGGTGTTTAGTAGTCAGTTATCCATTCAGTCTTCCATTAGGCTCAAAATACTTCTTGAGTTACTCCAGTGTAGTAATGACATCAACGAATGTGGCCTGTCCACGCTGGTGTTGGCTCAGTGGATTGAGTGCTGGCCTATGAACCAAAGGGTCCCTTGTTAAATTCCTAGTCAGAGCATATGCCTGGGTTGCTGGTCAGGTCCCCAGTAGGGGGCCCATGTCTGGCACTACACATTCTCTCCCTCTCTTTCTGCTCCCTTTCTCCTCTCTCTAAAAATGAAAATCAATAAAATATTTTTTAAAAATAAAACTTTTTAAAAAATCAATGTGATCCTGATGAAGAGCATTTGTGGGAATCTCAGGCCTAAGATGGGTCTGACTATTCAGTGAGATATGGAAAACAATGACATGTGTATATGAATGAGAAAAGCCAGAGGTAAACATGCATGTGTGCTTTTGTTCATTCAAGAACAGCTGTTCTTTGCCTCTGTGAGCTGAATGTTGTTTGAAGATTCTACTGAGAAAGACAGACATGGAGGAAGTGATTATATTGTATTGCACCTTGCATCACGAGGGAAGGGGACAGGAGACATGCAAAATCTGGTGTGTAAGCAACAGCCAAAACCCTCCAACCTGGCGGTAGCTTTTGTACTCAGAGAAGGCTTTTGTAAGCCTTAATATCTAAGTGAGTTTATGGATGAGCAACTAGAGCCAATATCAATTTTTGGTATAGGTCTTAAAATATATAAATTACTAGGAGGGACTCTGTAGATGGAAAGAGAGACCTAATGTTTGTAAGCAACCGCTTCCAGTCCACCTGCCCCAACACACATACCAAGTTTCTTCCCCTAAGTATTATATGCCATGTTTGTGTGCATGTGGATGAGTGTGTCCATGTGTATAAGTATGTGCATATGTGTGTATGAGCATGTATGTGTGCAAGTGTATGTCCTCAGGTGTAATGGTAACATGGAGTGCCCAACAAATTTGAGATCCAGTCCTGTCCAGATACTGGAACTAGAATGTAATGGAAACCTGTGCTCAGCGCACAGGGCTGTGGACTGCTGGTGTCTCTCATCTCATAACTGGAGCTAACTGCAAAATGAGCTCCTCGCAGGTGGTTAAAAATAGGTTCTCATAGAGCAGGACTCTGCCTGTCCTAAAACATGCCTGTATTTCTATCAATCTTTCTGTTTTTAGTAACTGCTGTTTTAGGTCAGGCCAGAGCAGGGCAGCAGAAGGTGAAGTCCTCTCCTCCTACTCTTGAGGCACTAGGCAGGCATCCCCACAGCAGGGGGAGAAAAGGGCCCCTGTTCCTAGTAGATTCGGGAAAGAACAAGCTGTGATCCTCTGGGGCTGCCCTCCCACAAAGCTCTCTCCCATTAGTTCACACCCTTTCATTAGGGTTGTGTTCTGTCATCCATGACAAATGCCCCTACACATTCTTTGGCTCAAACAGCACCCAAGCAAGGATGTGAGGCTCTAGCTGGTCTGTGCTTTGTGCACTGGTCTTGTACTTCCTTGGTCTCTCCACCTGAGAATTTCTCAGAACATCAGTCTTTTAAAGGTAAGGTATGGAATCAATGCATTTTTACAAGATGGGTGTTCAACAAATCTCAACTGAATTTAAAAAATGGACTGAATTAAATATTTATTCCCCCCAGTCTACCCTCTCCCCTAACTGATTTATATTATTAATATTATTCTTCCATCTAATCTGTTGAATCTGCTCATAATATGAGGAGACACTGAGGGGAAGTGACATAGAGTAGGGTATTGACACACAATTTCTCTTACCTCATTATTGCTCTTACCACATTGTGGTGCAAGTATTTCAGTAGCCACCTCACCAGCCCTTCAGCAGACTAAGACCATGTCTTACTCGTTTCAGTATCCCAGGACACTGGCTCTTGTCTGAAATTGTATAAGTTGCTCAGTAAAAAAAAGAAAAATTGATGAATGGATGAGTTACATCACTGTTTACATTTTTGTCTAAAATACACATGAAAAATGCTAAAAGTATTTTAATGTTATCTTACAGTTAAAACTTCAAATACTACTCCATAAAATACTATTCAAAATGATATAGCATCAGTGACTACATCAGGATTCAGTAAAACCAGTAAAGAAAATGCATAATTTCATTCTGGTGCAGTATACATTTTTAATAAAAAATGATGATTAAGATGATGGCTTTCAAGGGCCCAAGGAAGGGGCAGGTGAAGACAGAAATGTGCAGTCCAGAGAAAAGTCAAGCTCCTGGGGATAATAACATGGGCTGATGCACTCTGTATAGTCATAATGCCCTCTGAGAAGGATAGGAAATGACTTCCGTTTCTTTTGGCTCATGGGAGCTAAATACAGAATGACAAGGAACAGTAGTGGCACTCATTATGTCTGATTGCTAATTATCCCTCTGAATGTTCAGTTATGCTGCTACTAGATAATTAGTTTAGCTATTTATGGTGGTGACACAAACTAATATTTTAATTTTTGCAGCCCAGTTTTCACAATACCTACTGTTCAGATAATATCTTTCTCTTTACTCAATTATAAATTGATCTTTTGAAAGCTTATCAAAGAGCAAAAATCCTTGCATTTTCTCCCACATATATTTCATGCAGAAGTTAGGCACTTTCTGAAATTTTATTTAACATTAAAGGGCAGAAAAATGACATCTTAGTAAGTCCTATTTCATTAGGCTTAATTTTTTTTTTAATTTTGTGGGCAAACAGGGTGAAATTTTTTTAAATGAATCTAAGTGACTGAATTGAACAGCTGCCAAATTCCATGTCCCAGAAAGACATTGATCAGTTGATAATTCACCTTCCTGTTCTGTCCATTTCCACCCCAGACATGCCTTCTGTTTATGCCTGGGTAGCTTTTCTCAGAAGCTAAGAGGAGGCAGCTGGGTATAGTGTTCCTGCTCCCACCCTGGTTGGTGTGGTACACAAACAAGTCAATAGTTGTCAGAGTCTAGGAAGATTCTAGTGTCATCTCCTATTTCTATTTGAGTAACTCTGGTCAATTCTAGTCCAAGAAAGTGCAAATGAGTCACTATGGGTACATTTTGTCCCTGGAATGGTCCCTTTTAAATTCACTGAAGTCCTCCAGTATACCAGCTACTGTGCTGGGTTTGTCGTGAGATAATGTTTGTGTCTTAACATATTTGTCATCTTTCATAAACAACCTTCAACCTTTCCCATCAACCTTTGGGTAGTGGGAAGATAGTAGTAAGAAAGTAAATCAGCAGCACAATTTACAATAGCCAAGTGTTGGAAGCAACCTAGGTGCCCATCAGTAAATGAATGGATCAAAAAACTATGGTACATATACACAATGGAATTCTATGTGGCAGAAAGAAAGAAGGAGCTCCTACCCTATGCAGCGGCATGGATGGAACTGGAAAGCATTATGCTAAGTGAAATAAGTCAGACAGTAAAGGACAAGTACCATATGATCTCACCTTTAACAGGAACCTGAGCAACTAAACAAACAAGCAAGCAAAATATAACCAAAGACACTGAAATAGAAAAGGGGATGACAGTATGCAGAGGGGAGAGGGGAGGGAATTTCAGGGAAAAAGGGAGGGGATTATAGGAACAAGTATAAAGGACACATGGACAGAAACTAGGGGGGGTGGAAAGGGGAGGGAGGTGGGAGCACTGGGGGGGGTGGTATGGGATGGGAGTAAAAGACAGAAAACTGTACTGAAAAGCAATTAAAATAAAAATATTTAAGAAAAAAAAAGAAAGTAAATCAGGAAGAGAGAAGTTAATATCATGATATACTAAAAAAATCCTCACTAATCCAATAAGTTCAGGTATGCGGCTATATTTTAATTGATCAATTAAATTCAAAGGACCACTTCAATTTAATTATATTTATTTTCCTTATTTGTATATGTAGACAGATTGGCCAAATAGTTGAGTGACATTATAATTTAAGATTTGATTTATCGCTGACCAAGTAGCTCAGTTCGTTAAGGCTTTGTCCTGATATGCCAAGGTTACAGGTTCAATCCTTTGTCAGGGCACATACAAGAATCAACCAATAAATAGATAAATAAGTGGAACAATAAACTGATGTCTCCCTCTCTCTTTCTCCTTTCCTCTCTTTCTCAAGTCAATAAATAAGGGTTTTTTTTTAATTATTTAAAGATGACTTATTTAGATTTGGCATATCCAAGTAGCTGATAAAGTTTTGACTTTGTGATGGATGTAATGAAGATTGGATAATTTTCACAATGAGAAGGAGAAACAAAATGCTTATGATGACAAATTTTAAAAGTCTCAAATATTTAGTTTTGCCATTCCTAATATATGAAAATAACTGTTTTTAGTATTTGCTGACATTATCAGACCCATTTGCCTTACAACAAAGAATTTTTAACTAGAATATCAAAAGGAAGAATATTTGGCATAATTTGTGGCTCCCCCTGGCTTTCTGTGTGTTCCTTTGTTTTTTACTGTAATACAATCACAAAAGCCCCAATGTATTCTTGCTGTAATGTTCTTATAACCGGTACTCACCAGTACTGGATCAATATTCTAAAGGGCATCCCTGACAGTGTTATTTCAGGAACATCATGCTGTATTTATTAAGGACAGATTCTGTGCCCTTTATTGCCAACAGTTGTACTTGAAATATGTGTTCCTTGACCTATTTAATAAATGGTTTCCCCCAGACAGGACTGCAAATCTCCCTTTTCCTACAAATGCGTGTAAACAAAGTTTCTTACCCACAAGGCAGTCTGTCTAACCATCAAAGTATCACACTGTCCTTTCCATCTTTGCTCCAGGTGACAAATGGCTGGTTGTTGGTTATTTTTTCCAGGTTGCTAACTAGAACTGTTAACAGAATTTTGTGCTACCCTTCTAAGGCCCCTGACTGTCTTCAGGTTTTTAGTTCATAGCTCTCTACTTTTTTCAATGCTAATTATTTCTAACCTAAAACAAACAAACAAACAAACAAAAAACAGCTGTTATAAAGTGAATAAATGTATCTGTAATAAGTTAAAGATAAAAGTCACATGTGGTTAGAGTTTTGCCAGCATTGTAAAACCCAATAATATATTTTTGTTTATATTATATAATTATTTAGTTCTCTTCTCACTAGTAGAAAATAAAGAAAACATTTGTTGTCTACATAGACATGGTATGTTGATAAATGATTAGTTGTTGATAAAACTCTTTAGAAGGAAGATACTATAAATCTTGTGTTTCCATTGTAAGCTCAGCCAGTAGAAAATATTTTCAACAGTTCAGAGAAATCTTGTCACAGTTCTTACAATTGCATTGTTCTCAGAACATAATTGTATTAGTTTTTGAACTTTTCATATATATTCTCCACTTTTTTAACTTTATATTTTTTAAATATACAAAATTGCATAGATCATTAGATTAAAATACCTAAAAGAAAGGAAATATTTCTTCTTTGCTTTTATGTATATGTTTATATCCACAACTATGGTATAGATTACCAGGCATTTTTTCCTCAGAGAAAACTTAGTCCATTTCCTGATCTTAGGCATTTGATTTATAGGAACCACCTTTATCTTATTTGAGTATGTTGTTTAAAAAAGATGCAGCACAGTACTTCACACTGTGTCTCCCGAGAGCTTCTCAAAATTAGACTGCCATAGAATTTGATGCTTCAGAGTGCTAGGACTTCTATTCATAATTTCCTGAAATGTGATATTACATTGTTTAAGTAATGTACTTACATTTACATAGATACGTGCATGTGAGTGTGTTCTTGTTTTTGTGTGTGTGTGTGTGTGTACAAATATATATACAATTATAGTTCTTGGCTACTTTTATTAACAATTTTCTAAATAAGAGACTGGTCTTTGAGCCATGTGAAACTGCTATCTGGAAATGCAGTAGGGGAGGAGTGAATATAGAATGAATGGTGAGGAAGCACCATCTTATTGTGCAACTTATGTATTTGTCCTGCTAACTTTATTGCGCTACATCACAAGAATACACTTAAGGGGTAAAGAACATAAACAGCAGCCAGACAAAGAGTTGGCACTGAGCCAAACTCAGTGCCCACAAAGAGTTTGGATTCTAATAAGAGAGATGGATGAACACCTATAATTACACACTGTCAAAACAAAAAAACTGAGATCACAGAAATATACTCAACATTCTCAGGCAACAGAGATAAAGGAACAAGCTATTAATTCTGCCTTGAGAAGTTGTCTCAGATGGGTGTTGATGTGGTCCCCAGTCAGGGGTACTGTGTTAATGACATGAGCATCTCTTATTCAGAAATGAATAAATAGGTGAGACAGTTTCATCAATTTTATCACAAACAAGTTTCATTGACTTCAAATAGAACTTTGTATACTATGGGAACATATAGATATAAACAGACATAAAGAACATTTAAAACATTAAGTGAAAGTGAAACATTGCCACCTTTCTCTTTGCCAAATGGTGTGCCATTTCATGTATGTTTGTATGCATTTTGGAAAAACCCAGGTGCAGGCTAACTCAGTGTCAAGCATAAAATGCTGGTGAAAGTTATTATTTGGATTTAAAATTATACTTAGGATTATATAAAATAAACACACTTAATAAACTTCCAGAATTCCAGTGTCAGAATTAGCACAACTCTGGACTCTAAGTCAGTCGGATGCTTCAACCACAAGTAAAATGAGGACATTGTACTATGAGGGTTCTGCCAGATGATTACCAGCGGGAAGGATGCAGAGCTTCTCCAAGTAAAGCAGGCTGTGTGGATGGTATGCCTATGCACTATTTTATGAATGACTCGAAGCCAACAATTGTGTCTAGCAGGGTTTAATCTAGACTAGAAAATAGGAGACTCCACAGTTAATGAAAGACCAAATCAATGTATAAAGATTCCTATAATCTTAAACAAGTTGTTTTATAAGGATTGGATTGAGATAACTATATGTACTGTAATATAAAAGGCCTTGCCTGCAAAGGGGAACAAAAATGAAACAGGCTTGACACAGAACTTGGGAACCACTCTGAAGTTGAAGTCTATTATGTAAGTAAATCTCTGGCTGAGTTAAGCAGTCATCCTGATTATTTCTACTAATGTCACTTCAAAACACACTGCTTTCTGCGGGTTAACTCTTTTTTCCTTGTTGAAATTGTCCGAAATGGCTAAGACACACCTGGAGTCTGATATAAAAGATAACACATTCACTGTGGAAAACAAAACCAGAAAAATGAAATTATTTTCTTATGATAGGGTAAAAATCTATACTGTGAGAGTAAAAGTCTTAATCAGAGTAAGGAAAAACAAGTCCAAGAAGAATAAATCTGTGATTTAGCCATCTTCCAAAATGACTGTTGTTTGTAGTAGTGCCCCAAATTGTTCAGATTTTGGTATTTGAGGAGAAAATAGAGTATTTTATAGGATTCCAAACCATTTTTCTGTGTATCAAAGGATAATGTCATTCAGGATTTCAATATAAAAAAAAGATATTTAACCTAAAATCAGAAAATAAAATTAGCCACAAAACCCACAATAATCAAATATCAAAAGCTTCATTATATTTGCTTTTTTTTAAAAAAATAGTATTAGTTCAGTTATTGGCCCTCTTACAAGCTCTGAGTTAAGTTTCCACATAAATCTCCACATCTGTTTTATCAACATAGTTGCAGTCTTAGAAGTGCATTTCTCCCTCAAACAATTTACATGGGAATGTACACATGCTCAGTTAATATGGTCTAATTACTTAAAATCTTTCCGGTGCCATCTGAGGTCCAACTCGTGTTCATCCATGCTACTTCTACTAGGAACCCTCAACTTTGATAATTATTCGGGGCTCATTCATCCTTTACAATGTGGGTCAGGTATACCATGTCTTCTCTTTCGGTCTGTTAGATGTCTCTCCTCTCTGGTCTTGAACAAAAGGTAGACAACTCTAAAATACAGATATCTTTCTGAACTACTTTAGACACTTGAGACTTCAAGGGGTTACTCCCTGTCCCTAACACTGATGTTGGACCATTTGAGGTTCATAAAATTTTTCAGTTCAAGTTCCAATCTTATGCCTATTCTAAGTCCTCTATCTATATTAGCTCATGTAACACTGCATCCTCTGAACTTCATATTACTTATACCGAAGAGGCTACTACATTTTAGAAAGGTCGTGTTCCTCTCCTGAGGTCAGACAACTGGCCAGTGATACAATCACAATATTGACCCTGGGCATCAGATTGTTATACCCCATTCCATGACTTGATTATATCCTTGAGGGCACTGAATTAGTGACCTTGTTCCAGAGAATGCTGAATGAATGAATTATTGATTATTATGCATATTCTGAATATTAACCAATTTTTATTCATTAATTCAATAAATATTTATTGTACCCCTACTACAAGACAAGCACTGGGAATATTCAAACAAATAAGATAAACCCTGACTGCAGGTGACTGAGATTCATAGTGCAAATCATATTATTAACATTCTGCATTGTGTTAACTTTTCATCACAAAAAAATTTGGTCTGCATTAATTCATCTTACAGTACATAATACAGTACTCAGAAAAAATTTAAAGTTTCATCCTTTATTATTTAGGCATTTGACTGACAAAGATATCAACATATATATTGTAGTGAATTATCATAATGGTCCTCTATAGATGCTCAATTTTAGGAGTTACTTTGAATGTTCATACATTTCTTTACAACAGAGTATATAAAACTATCATAAAATAAAAGAACAGATCTAAAACTAAGAATCTCTATTTTATTTTTTTAGTGACATTGCAAATGTTTATTTGAAAAAAATCTTATTTTGTTCCCTTTGCATAACCAAGTAGAATATGACACTTGTAGAATCTTAGTTTCCTTTCCAGTAGTCATTTTGCAGAATAAATGTAATTCAAGATTTTAAAGTTGTATTTATTCTGCATTAATAAAGGCAAGTGAGGCTGTTTTCCCCCATCCCCAAATGATGTAGCAATGACTCATAGAGTAGAGAAGGAATATTACAAGATGTCATTTTAACATAACTTTTCAAAACCCAACTTTGGATAATATAAACATTGGAGTACACTTTTAAATTTGTACATGCTCTTTGATGGCCAGGAATAGCTGTCATATTTATTTTTATTGATAGAATTTTTCTTTCTTACTTTAACTTTAATCTTGTAGCTATTTCACTCATTACCAAATATCCTGAGGAGGTCTAACTACATAGTATGTTATTTTAGTCTATTTCAAACAAGAGATGTATTAGCATTTACATGTTTAGAAACAGTTCTTCACAAGAACCGAATCACTTTATAAGTGTGCTGGGTTGTGACATCATTGTAGATTTATAAAACTTTGTAGCTTGTGTGCATTTTATGCATTCTCTTATACTCTCTTCCTTGTTTTACTTCATTACCCCAACTATGGAATCACTCAGCTATTGCTTAGTCCTAATGTCTTCTTTTGAATCTCAGCATTAATCCCATTCTTTTATGTTTTTATTGGTAACAAATAATTTTCTACCAAAGTACAATTATATTTTTTAAAATTTACTAATTATGCTATTTTTAAGAAAAATATTTAAATGTAAATCTTCTAAAAATGAACCGTGAGTGTATCAGTATACTCTTTTAAATCACTGATTGAAATTTATTAATGTTATTTTGAATAGCAACTAATGAAGCAAAAAGCAAGATTTAGTGCTGTGCTTAGATTTTTACTGTTGAAAATATGATTGATGTATGCATTTTTCCTATTGCTAAGAAGTTACTTAACTACTTTAAGCTTCCCAAATCTACTGATCTTATCATCTCACTTTCCTAATAAGATAATTAATATAATAATTAAGTTAGGTAAGGTATATATCACAATTTCTGGCATTCAGGAAACAATAAATGATAGCTAAAAGTGAATCTAGTTTAGTCTGACCCTATTAAGTACATAAAGTATATGATGGGCCATGACTGGATTCTGATGTTGTGGTTGCCTAAAGTTTGGTCTTCTAAACCTCTCCCATTATCTTCAGAATGGAGAATGTCTTTCTCCATTCTGCTCATCTTGAATGGATGATTTACTCTTCCTTTTGAACTGACTCTTAAGTATGACAAAGTTAGATCTTTCCTGGTATTTCTGTAACTCTTTTGCTTTCTTATTACCACGTACCATGTTGTACTAAACTTATTTAGGTAACAATCTTCTGAATTACATGCTGACAAGATATTGATCTCTATTTTATTTATACTTTTAGCCCCAGTTCCAAGTAGGGTATGGCACACAGGAGATCCTCAATGAGTATTTTACAAACTGTTGAATTGTGAATAGTATAAAAGACCTTAGGCATCAGCTCAAAAATAAATTTTTACTACTAAATAAAGTAATATTCAATTAACTGCAGTATAATCCTTTCATTTGTCAGGAAATAACATTTGTATTGTTTGAAATAACAAACTTCAACTGTACTTTTGTCCAACAGTTTCTTGCAGGTGATAGTTGATATTTTTTGTTGTTTAAATGATATTACCGATGTCAAGGATGGTATGAATGTGTAGTCCTGACTCTTCTTATCCTGGTCAAATGTAGATAGTTGCAGACATTTCCCTATAGGTAAGAAGACCAAGAAGTCACAAAAGTACAATTCTATATTTCCAGTCAGGACTCAAATTAAATATTTTCCCTACTCATTGTCATTCTAAAAGACAATGAATTAGTTCAGTTATTCACTCCATTTTAGGAGCTCTAAGTGTGCACACAAATCTTCTTAAGTTTCTATACCATATTTAAAATTATCCTGTTTATTTTTAATTATACTGAATATTGAATATCAGAACATAAATTCATTTTTCTTTTCAAATTTGTATTTGTGAATGCTTACTCCTATATTTCTTTTCCTTTTTAATTTTCACCCCAGAATACGTTTATTGATTTTAGAGAGAGGAGAAAGGGCAGAGGAGAAGGAGGAGAGAGAGAGAGAGAGAGAGAGAGAGAGAGAGAGAGATCAATGTGAGGGAGAAATATTGATCAGTTGCCTCCAGCATATGCATTAACCAGGGATCAAACCTGCTCCCTACATATGTTCCCCGCCTGGGAATTGAACCTTCAACATTTTGGTGTATGCAATGATGCTCCAAGCTATCAATATGCTGGCTAAACTATCAATATCAATATAATATACTACTAATATGTAGATGCTCCATTATCTTTTCTTTTTTGAAGAAAAAAGCTTTTATATATAAAATATATTTCACAATGATATAAAAAGATAATGTAGGTCAAAGTTGGAATCTACTAGTGTTTATAATGCTTCCCTAAATTTATAACTGATCAGAAAAGTGATGTATAACATAAAGAGTATTTAAGTTAACTTGGAAAATAATAGGATTTTATTTGTTATTGGATTAAAATGTAAAATCATAAAACATTAATGTTGATAAATGAATATTTATGAAGCTATATCATAAGCAGATGGTTTTTAGCAGAGCATTCTTCACCCCAAATAAAGTATATATTTTTTTTTTCTTAAAATGAAGTGAAAAACCATGAGAATGAGTTCTCGGTGAACAGAAATCATTATAAACAATAAATTTGTTTGTTTTCAAGTCAAAGCATCTGGCATTAGAAACTATTGAGACATAATAAGAGTAACAGGTAAAAACAATAAAAATAAGCTCAAACAATTCAAATCAATATGTTCATAAATAGCTAATAAAATATTTATTGTGTTCTATTTTGTGTGCATATTCTAATGAAATAGATATCTCCATAAAGACGTGTGATAAATGTGGTGTGATAAGTACTCTGATGTAAGTCTACAAAAGGGTTCTCTCTGTGACTGCATACAAGGGACACTTAATCAAGACTGAGGGATCTACGAAATTTTTCTAGAAAATGTTGCATCTGAATTGAGCCTTGAAAAAGTAGGGGGCATGAATTAGGTGAATAGGTAAAAAGGGAATGTATCCCAAACAGTGAAGAAATTGAGGCAACCATGGCCAATCTGTGAATTGCTGGGAGTATAAGCTTTAAGTAAAACTGAAGAGACATAGAAATGAGGGTTCAAACCCTGAGAGCATGCTAAGTCATGCTAAGGAATTCACCATAATAACAATGGAGAGTCTCTGAAGGCCAAGCAGAAGGACCAATGTTCTTCTCTCATCATTTTCAGTGGAGGAAGGAAGGCAAAGGTGTTTGTGACTAAGGAAAGGGGGAGGCTACAGAAAAAGGACAGGATCCCCTTGTGACAGCTGCTGTCTTC